>VMBQ01005979.1:0-41588 GCA_007657795.1 Dreissena rostriformis | reverse complement strand
CAACCATCCCCCCCCCGATCCCACCCCCATTTTTTTTTGAAACATGGTTTAAAAAAAAACACAAATATTTATTTTCATTATTATATTTTTGAAAGACTGTCCCCCCCCCCTTTCACAATTTTGCTTAAATTGCCATAACTTCTTTATTTATGATCACATTTGATTCATACTTTGACAAATAGATGGGCGGTCTGCACCCGCTAGGCGGTGCTCTTGTTTATGACTGCAGTAAGAAGAACATTTTTACTCTAAATGGAATGCAGAAGTTGTTATTGTTAATTGCTTTTAATAAGTCTGATTGGAAAATATGGAATTGTAACTCGTACATAGACGGGAATACCTTATTGGGGAGGAGCAAAGATTTTTTTCTGTTAGAAAGTGATTGGTTTTACCCAAGAAAAAGACTGGATTGGTGTTGGGCTTTTGATGCAAGGACTATTAAAGATAAAGTAATTATTCTTTACAAAGAGTATCGCAAAATGTATGCTTCACAATAGATTGCTTACCGTTTTTAGGCAGAGCAGTGACATTTGATGCAACATTTCATGACATTTAATTTTTTATCAGTTTCTGTATCTAGAGACATCTTATTTTATTATGATACCAGTTAACACGATAGTCTATCAAATGAATTAGTGAGGTATTAGTCCTCTACCGGTGTAATGGGAGGGGACTAGATGTTTACACCCGGCCTGAGTTTCCGTCAGAAACTGGAGCCTGCTATAACTCAAAAAGAACTTAAGCTAGGTTGGTGAAACTTGGGATATAGATTGAGTGCCATATGGTGAATATGCATATTATTTCACTTTATTCATAATACCAAAATTGCTATGGTTACACAAATAATTGAAAACTACAATAACATCCTAAATAAACTAGCAAGTACTAACAGGCCTATTCCTGGCGTATCAACATATATGGGTCCGTTAAATAGACCCATTCCCAAAGCGAAATGGTAAAACAAATCCCAATTTGAAAACAATGATTCTTATATCTCAACTTTATTACAGTTAAATCTAAAAATCTAACAACTATAATTGATATGATTTTTATCCCCACACTTTTTGAAAAAAAGGTGGGGATATTGTGGTTATCTTCGCCGTCCGTCCGTCTGTCTGTCTGTCCANTTATTATAAATTAGTTTTTCCTAACTAAGTTGACTTTTCGCGCGAAAAAATTCCCAATCCCGAAATTGCAGTTTTCCCAAAATGACATGAAAAGGCCTGACTTAAGCCAGGTTTATTATATATATGCAGGTCCTTTTCTTGCCAGAAATCATTGAACCAGTTGGGGACTGATGTTTTTTGTCTGTGACACAGCTCTTGTTTATATGAAGAGAACAATCTTCTATTCCGTCCATGTATAAACATTATTAACATGTAGTAACATGTCCTTTTTGGGGCTTGCTGTTTTGAATATGTGTGCATAGTTTACCTAGATATGTGGTAGAACAGAATATTTTGTTGTTTAAAACAAATAAATTTTCTTTTATTGCGGCAACACGATTAACGACATTAATAAATTACAGTCAATTGGGTCAACAGGTCTATGATTCACAGTATACTATCTTTTTTTCCTTCTTTCGTCCAGACGTTTTCTGTAATTTACAAGAAAAGTATGGATTTGTCCATTTCATTTCAGTAAATACCAATGTTATTTCAGCACGTTTTTTTTTTGTTTTTTTTTATCAAAATCTCATGATGAAAATGTTTGTGTGTAGCATTATTTTCTATTTCTGTCAAGTTAAAAGTTTTGTGTTTAGCATTATTCTCTATTTCTGTCAAGTTAAAGTTTTGTGTTTAGCATTATTCTATATTTCTGTCAAGTTAAATGCTGAAACACTGTAAATTGTAGAGTTTTAGGAACTTTGTTTTCTACTTATATTCTTGTCTGTTTAGTGTTTTTTCTTCAAAAACCATGACTTCTTGTAATTAACCACATTTTTTAGTTTGTTAAGTGTTGTCAATTATTATTTAAAAAAACACCTGAAAGAACCCAGTGTCTTTAGGGTGTTTGTTGTAAATACAAGCACAAACTGTGATATTGATGTAAACACTCATATGCACGCATGTTGAAATATACATATGATACTATTAATCAGAAAAACATCGGGAATTTAATTGTGCCAAAATTCCTGTCCATGTTTTTGGACAGAGTACATGTATTAGATGCTTTGTGTACATTTTTAACATTGGAGCATATTGATGGATTTTTGTTACATGTTTTCAATCAACCATGGTTTTGTCATCTTGTTGGCCATCTAAATTTGTTCTAATGATTAATAATAGTTATATTTGTAGTCATGTTATGAAATGTTGGCAGTTATATAATATTATAAGAAAAATAAATTATATAGAAAAAAACTAGATATATTTTTTCAAAGCAAACTGTATATGTTTGTAACACAAATCAATATTTTTAACTTCTTTTTAATTAAATGATGTGAACTCAAGTTTAAACAAGATGTCCAAATATTATTTACACATTCACAAGGTTTTGTAATATGCATCTAACAATGTTTTAGTGTGTGCTCAATGTTTGATAAATACATCAAAATCTCATTGTATCTACACTGACAATTTTTCAGTGACTTGTGCTTGAGTATGGTAATTCTACCTTCAATTTATGTTTTTCTAAATCTCATCACAAGTTTTTCAACATATTTGCTAATAAAAGGGACATTTTGATTCTCATCATGCCAGTCTTTGTGACACTTGTTGTCTTTAGTGCTAAATGCGGTACCAAGCACTATGATTTGCCTGAAATGACTTTAAAGCCCTTCTGTTAAATTCATAGACTTATCTTAATGCCTTTTTTGCACTGGAGCAGTAAACAGCAACCTCAACTCTTTAAATCCAGGAATTTTAAGATAGAATAGCATTTACATACTGTGACTCCATTCAAAAGTTACACTTCTTATTATCGTGAGAGCTTAAACTCTACTTGGTAAATGTTTGCTGTTGTTTATACTTTGATTTTCAAATTGATTTACCTTTGAATACATGTATATCTAAATTTTCTTCCCAAAACATGTTGTTGGGAATATGAAATTCCATTTTGTAGTTTTGATGACATTAATACTGTTGAAATTGAAGTTTTCATTGATTTATTTGTTAGATGATTCACTTTTCAGTATCAGTGGAGTGTGAAATTTGTTTTGCACTAAACCATCTAAATATTATTAATATTTACTGTCCCGTCGCCTTATTTATGTATTATTTTACAACGTAAGATATATGGTGATATGCCAGTAGCTGAGTATTAGACTAGGAAAATTGTATGTTTAGATTGTTTTGTTGCTGAATTTTATAGTGATATTGTTAAGAGTGCATACTAGTTTTATGAAATTTATTAAATCTATAGGTTATTTTTAAAAATTATTATAGTTTGAAGATATTATATATGTGTATGTAGATACAAACTGTACTGTTATGTAAATAGGCATTTGTATAGATCATTGTCCATATTTATTGCTCATTTCTTATAAATCATGAAATAAAACAAGAAATACAAGAAATATATTTTGCTTTTTGCTCAACTTTTCATCAAATAGTTATAATATTCCCCTGTTTGTTGACTAAAGCGTAATGCTCTGGTTTAGGATTACACGCAAAAATTCATATCTCTGTTCCAACTAAGTGCATTCAATTGAGAATATCCATTTTAAGGGTCATTGTGTGGTCACCAACCAAGACGCACAACTCTGACAGGCACTTTAGCAGAGTTATTCCCCTTGTTGTACTTCGAAATTTCGGGTTAATGTTAGCATGCAACAAAAAGTATTTCAATCGTAAATACAGATATCAATTAGAAGCTTCACATACTTCTTTAGGGTCATAATGAGTCGCTGGAAAAGGTCAAATTTAGTCACATGTTGCACCTCTTTGGTAATTTATACATTTTCATTAGTTTTGTTTAATATACATGTAGGTATCTCTATAACTACTACATTATTAAACTTCAGTCATGTCTTCAGAGTTATTATATCCAGTAACAGACAAAACAAGTAAATTTGTGTATACTGTCAACGTGGAAGAATAGCCTTTGACTTGTTGAAGGAAACCTACGTCTTGTTGAAATAAAAAGAACTGTCGTGTCTTAAACTTTTATTGCAGCATAATTACAAACATACAGTACAGACCACGCGGAACAAACATATATGCGATCCGCGGAGTCAAGGCGCAACGAGTCGATGCCACGTCGGCAGTTGAAGCCGCGTCAGTATGCGGAGGTGGAGTTTAACGGTTAATTGAACAAGTGTTTTACACAAGTTGAGTCCCGTAATTACTCGGCCTATTAGCTGGAAAACGACAAATTAATTTATCTCGGATTTTCCGAGAAAGGACGATTAGTTCCGATTTACCAACTTCTTGTACAGTTCCTAACAATTGCAAACGCGTGTGTTTACGAAATTCTTGAAACAGATTTATAGTAAATAAAGGCACAGTGTTTTGTTGGATTATTACTAGCTATTTAATTGCAAGGTAATAGTATTTTTCATTTTATTTGTTCAATATTATTAAAATGTTTAACAATATAGTTGCGTCACAGAATCTGACAGGGAATTTGATGGGGTCGCATATTGACTGACGCTGATTTTCCAAGTGTCTTGTAATTTATTACCCGACTTATGAAGTGCGTTTTTACGGTATATCTATTCACTCGATCCGCCGCGTACAAATGCGGCGGATTTATTACGCACGGATCGATGCCGAGTGCCTTTGCGATACGCCGCGTGAACACACAACGCGGCCGCCAAGTACTAACGATTCTGGCCGTGGCGTGACCGAGGATTATGTTGCTTCCGCGTGGGCGGTACTGTACATGGAAAGTTAAAATAATAAAAGCAATCACTTATGACTTAGTAACAGAAATCTCTACAACATTATTGTCACAGGTGGATATGCGATCAATTAACAGGTACCAAACAATATTTGTTAAACAAATAACAACAAGAGTCAAACCTGAAATAAAATTTAGCGTTTTAATTACTGGTTAATTTGTGCTAATAAAAGGTAAGTCTTTTTATGTAACTTATTTTACAATTTTGTTTTTAAAATTATAATATTCAATGATTTGTCAGAAATTTTAATATTTTTTTTTTATCTTTGATCATAGCTACAATACAAATACGTGTCAAACATATGTGTTGGTAACTAGAGAAATAAATGAAGTAAATTCTAACATCTTTAAATCATATCTAAAAAGGAAACATAATATCACAATATTGGACACAATGTTTAGGGAAACAATGAATTACCAGAAAACATAGGGTAAATGCTACTGAACGATGACAGTTTGAAACAACAAGCGAAGGATTACAAAATACATTTAATTTCGAAAATCAGAGCAGTGACCTTACAATGTGTTTACGACAATAGTTGTTCAATTCAAGGTCTAAAATAGTTATTACTTCTGAATAAACAATATGTGGCTACCACAGCAATAATGGTTAATATATCGGCACATTTTCACAAAGAATATAGAGTTTCCCAATTGAATTGATACATCCAAAATCCCTTTATTATATAATGTAGAATTCAAATAACAATGTGTCTGTGTTTGTATATAGGATCTTTTTGACATTACCTTTTAGTATTTAAAAGCAAACTGTTGATTACAATTCTTTTAAGGAAATACAACAATTAAGTTTTATCATGATGCTTTTAAGTATAAATAACAAGAGCTGTGTTTGTCAGAAACACAATGCCCCTACTGTGCCTTCTTTTTTTTTGACCTTTGACCTTGAAGGATGACCTTGATCTTTCACCACTCAAAATGTGCAGCGCCATGAGATACACATTCATGCCAAATATCAAGTTGCTATCTTCAATATTCCAAAATTTATGACCAAACTTTAACCAAGTTTAAAGTTTTGGGACAGAAACATACAATGATATTTGACCTTTGACCTTGAAGGATGACCTTGACCTTGACTTTTCATTACTCAAAATGTGCAGCTCCATGAGATACACATGCATGCCAAATATGAAGTTGCTATCTTCAATATTGCAAAAGTTATCAAAATGTAACCAAGATTAAAGTTTTGGGACAGAATGACAGACAGAATGACAGACAGGCCAAAAACAATATACCCCATCTTTTTCGAAAAAGAGGGGGTCATAACAAACTAAAATGTATGAAATTATATGTTAGAATAAAGTATAGAAGGCATTTGAGTAACATTTTCAACAGGTACAACACACCTGCTTCTTTGAAACATTTAGGCATTATCTAATAATGAAGATACAAATGAGTCGCTCTCTGAGAAAAGGGGGTTAAATACAAGTGCGTAAAGTGTCGTCCCAGCTTAGCCAGGCCAATCAGGGACGACACTTTCCTTTTTTATTGTATTTTTTTATTTAAAGGAAGACTCTTCTTGACGAAGATCCAGTTTAGGAGGAAAGTGTAGTCCCTGATTAGCCTGTGCGGACTCCACAGGCTACTCTGGGATGACACTTTACGCACATGCATTAAACACCCTTTTCACAGAATGAGGCTCAAATTAATAATTCACACCTACGTGACAAAACAGGAATGTTTGGAACAATAACAACATGTATATTAAATCAAAGCTGTTAGACAGTACATATATGTGCACACAGTAATAGCACTACTACAGTTAACTATAGCAGTTAGTGTACACATGAGAAGAAACCTACGAACGATACAACGGATATAAATCTGTTCATGGTAAAAACACTAATTTCTCTTTCTTACAAGCAACGGTGAGAAAATGTTACAAAATGTGCGAATGCATACAACGAATACATTTAAAATATCTACAATGATTTTAAATGTTAATGAAATGTTACGAAAGCATTTATTTCTCTATAAAAGTGACAATATCAAGCACAAAAGTTAAGATAAAGTCCAGTTACTACCAAACACTTGATTAAATTGTGTCCAATAAGCCATTAACGATGGCATTATTTACATTTATTTTGTAAACTACTCACAATGAGAGTGACAATCAAACCATAGTGTATTTATTCCAGAAAACATTAATAACAAGAAAACTGAGGTCAGTTAATACTAGACTAAAAAGTCTATAATTCAATACAATAAACAACTACTGAGACAGATGAGTGAAGAATTACATATGTCTGAACAATACATAGAGGATATTTGTTCATGTCAGTGTAAGATCGTTTGTTATTTCACGAGTGATCATAGAAAATATATTTTCACGAGTAGCGCAGCCACGAGTGAAAATATTATTTTTCTATGATCTCCAGTGAAATAACAAATGATCTTACACTGACCTGAACAAATTTTCTGTTTCTTTTATGCCCCTTTTTCAAGAAAATAATTAACAGCTGTTTCCCTTTTGCTGAAAATTTACCCTTTCTCCCGTGGCGTGCCTCAATACATTGAAATGATGTCATTTTGTTGACGAAATGACGTCATTATTCCAGCAAAAATGTGTTATTTTTAACGGTGAAAATAAGAATTTGTTTATTTTCACTGCTGTTATTTCGCTGTAGAAATGTCATATTTTATCATTAGGTCTAAAGGAAATAGTGTTGAAAAGCAGAATGTAAGAAATAAACTTTCTTATTGTTAATTAAAAAACACTGTGGTTAACAATGATCCTTTTAAAACATTGATGGTAAAATGAACAAAGATGTATAACTTCAGCATTAGTTTAATGATTATACATGATAAAAACTGACATTCGACAGTAAACAAATACAACAACATAATAAATAATGAAATGTAATTGCACAATTTGTCTTAAATTGTCATGAGATGAACCGTTATGCATAAAGAAGTCATACATTTAACAATTACACAACATCTTAATCTATTTTTACCAAGGTTTGTAACATTTAATCTGAACAGACATGACTAACAAAGCGATTTCAATATACTCCCTTCAAACATTTGCGGTTGTATACAAGTTTCTACAATCAGTGACAAGTCAAGGGATGAGTTTGTAACAATTGTATCTCTACATTTTCCCTCTACCCTGTTAAACCTCATGATGAACCATACGCGTTCAAACACAATATCAAAATAGAAAAACCATAGCACAAATTGATATCGCCTTAACTAGTATTGGCTCCATGTTCATATGATTTGATATGATCATATTTGACAGTAAAAGAGCAAATTTGTAATACAAACACATTAATTTTGTTAGTGCACCTTCGAACAAGAATATGTGACCTGCATGATGCGAAAATGGATCTAAAGCCATATGTTGCCAGACTAGCTCCAGCCTTGCCTTCCCATCTACCCTGTCTGCTCATAAGACTACCAAACCTTGCGTGACTGTAAAGTGGACAGTGTAGCTCCTGACCAGACCAGACTGTGTGATTGCGCAGGCTGATCAGAAGCTAAGATTGCAACATATGGCACAAGACCCATTGTCACATGACTCAGCTACTTTCACATTTTTAGTATTTTCTTCTCAGTTTTAAGGCTTTACTCAATTACAATCACATGTCATTATTACATTAAAATCACATTAAAATATCCTGATCACATTACAGACACATTATTTTCCAATACTCTATTCCAAAACAAGGTGATATATCTCATTTGATTCTATAATAATGAGCAAATATCGATATCCTAAGATAACAGGCTAAAATTACTCATACAGTCATCTGATTGGATAAAACATGTTTAAAATATTAAGGGATGTCAACGGAAGCCAAAATTTAAAACAGGATATCTGTATGTGATATCCAGATTCTATCTGAATACTAACCCAGATCCTGATATTCAAATATCTGATTATTTGCTGACAACACTAAAATATTTGACAAAAAAGCTAAAAACAGTCTAATTTATGTTTCTTGTTTTATCAAAACTTCAAATACCTGTAATGAATGGGTTATGAAACAATCTGTAAGAATTTACAAATGAAGCACTTGATTACCTGTTACTGAAGACAGTGCCAACAACATGAAATTCCTCTAACATTGTTCCCACAGAAATATGATCTTACAACACACAACATGTAATATCTCAGTAAAAGAAACACAACATCAATTATGGTACAGGTCTATAATATTATAAAGACAAACAAACACCTACATAAAAATGGTATAATAGTTAATCACATTGACACAATGCCACTAAAATAGTCTTCAACTACAACAACTAAACATTTTGTGCAGGATTTGACGAACAGTTCTCCGAGCTGCTATGTTTGTTTCCATTCATAAATGGCTTCACTATGGTGGTATTATGATTTGGAGACTGCACTTGCATCTGATTGGTGGAGACAGTCACATGACCTTCCGTATCAGGCATCCGATTGGCCAATTCATTCCTGGACCACACTGCTTCTGCATGGGGAAGACCCCTTGAGTTCAGCTCTGAAATGAACACATTTGAGAACATTTGAACATAAAAACAAGAATTTTAAGTCTATCCAAAGTAGATTTTGTTCAAATTTCACCAAAAACTTAACTTTCTTCCAAATATTCAAACCTGGTTAATGGTTAAATTTTCTACAGTTTCCGATATGGAAATCATATTTTCAAGGCAAGCTTTGATATCATGCAATCAAAATAAAACAAGCAAATTCGTTGAATTGATATCCCCGCCACAAACATTTTGTTTATGGATGGGTGCAAATCATAGGGACGGACGGACTAACGGACAGACAACGCCAATTCTATATCCCTCCGCTTTTGGCAGGGGATAAGAAACAAGAAATCTAAAGAAAATACTATCATCTAACATCCTGTTAATTTGCTATTGCATGCTATCAATTTTAATACAAAGCTTTGTGACTGAAACAAGTATTGCTAGTGATATTGATATTCAGCCACAAGAATAAGTTTGTTGCTTGAGATTTTGTTACCAACCTTTATGAAAAAGTGGTCAGATGTTGTGACTTTAAACAAACAAGAATATCAGTGAAACTGATGGATGTTCCCCAATGATACTCTTTGATAATATATGGGTTAATTGTGTGGATTATTGTTCAAGGGGAAATAAATCCCTGAAGGGTAACAACATGACAATAGGTATATGTCCACCTTGAAGGGAGACTGCATAATATAAAGATCCATCAAATTCCGATCAATATGAAATGACACAGAAAAGACAATGCCATATTATTTATCAAAGAGAAATTACTGCCTGAATAATTATTTGAGTAATACAATCTGAAAATATATGCATGTCTACCCAACTGTGATTAAGAATGTGCTTGCTTGTAAGTTTTGTACAAATCTCTGTGATTAAGAATGTGGTTGTTTGTGAGTGAAAAACTGTGATTAAGAATGAGCATGCTTGTACGTTTATTACAAAACTCTGTGATTTACAGCTTTTTTACTTAGAAGTAAGGTACTATTTGTTAAGAACTTTAGTTCCTTGAAAATTTGGCATGACACTTCACGATAAAAAACACAGGTTGTTTAGCTAAATATAAGAAATAACACAAAATCATCTGATAGGGAAATACAAAATTTACAAACAAATACCCAAATTGCACCCCATCACAACTGAGGAATCTCTACTGAAAATGTTAATTGTTTTTGTCTGTTGTTTTTGTTAGTGTTTTTATAGACTGAACAGCCATAGATGGACACTAAAAAAGCAACTGTAACTGTACACATGATAAAGACTGGTAAGATACTGTATACAGGTGGTTATTTTTCTAACATAGTACATACATAGGCTAAATTACAGATGAGGGCAATATACAAAAGAAAAATAAATAAATAAAGCCAATGCAAGCCAACTATTAGAGCACTCTCCAATGACTCACAAAGTCAAGTGAGTTTTATTCGCACATTCAATGAATATTGCCAATTTCTTACAAAATAATACACAATTTTATACCAAGATCACAAAATAAAATTAAAAGAAGGCAATGGTTGCACAGTTTATAAATCTGGGTAAGTTTTCACAAGGCTAATAAGGGAATCACAACTTAAGTTGCAGTAGTGAAAATAAGCTTAGTTATAAGAATTGTTTAAGTGTGAAGCATTTTACTTAATAACAAGAGCAGTTTTTGTCAGAAACACAATCCCCCCTACTGCGCTTTGAAGCCATATATTTGACCTTTGACCTTGAAGGATGACATTGACCTTGACCTTTCACCACTCAAAAATGTGCAGCTTTATGAGATACACGCATGCCAAATATCAAGTTGCTATCTTCAATATTGCAAAAGTTATGACCAAGTTTTGGGACAGAATGACAGACAGACAGGCAAAAAAAAATATACCCCCTTTTTTTTAAAGGGGGCATAAAAAGACCTAGACACAATATGGCAAGGTATTTTACTAATCTTCTTATGCTTTTCCTAGTAGACTTTATGATAACAACAAAGCTGGTTACAAGATACTACATTGTATGAAGCTGGAAACCATACACTCAATATCAGTTTTCTGTTGCTTAGCAACTACAACGTCTTGAATACAGAGACATAAAGTAAATCATAGGAAGTCATATTTGTATCTTGACAACAAATTTAAACAAGAGGTTATTTTAAAACAGAGATTCTTAATTTGGGTTTTATAAGGCATAATTGTTGACCACAACCAAACATGATCATGCTTATTCCCATCACACTTACAAAGGTTTCCTCAAATATTTCTCTGATTATTTCTTATAATATGCAAATTGTCACATTAAAATTTCTAATGTTAACATTCCATTGAAAATAAAGCAAATATGACTGTGTACAAAAAACACCATAAAATATTACACAAAGAAACTGTAAAAACTTGCACCCCATAAAATTATCCAAAAAAGAGAAAGCATTTCTGAGCCAAAAACATAACCATATAAATACAGAAAGTGTTACAAAAACAAGTCGAAATTCTAAGACACCAGAAGAAGAGCGGGAATTTCTTTTTTGTGAGCCAGGTGCACATGGTATAAAATACAGTGCCCAAATTGCTATATAGCTCAAACAAATGACCCGACACAAGGGACCTCAGCATTGTTTCTTTTTATTTAGTATGTGAATTATGACTACCGATATGTGAATAAAGATCACTGTATCTCATTGTTTGCCCAAGGTAGTTTGTCCATCGATTTTAACTCTTTCAGCGCTGGAACCGGATTTTGAAGGCCTTTGCAAACAGTTTGGATCCAGATGAGACGCCACAGAACGTGGCGACTAATCAGGATCAAAAACTGTTTGCTATTCTGATAGTATTCTTTGAAAAAAAAATCGAAGTAAATGCTTATTTTAGAAATTCAGCAGACACATTTTAGCAGACGACAAATATCCCAGCATG
The DNA here is from genome assembly GCA_007657795.1 of Dreissena rostriformis. NCBI lineage: Eukaryota > Metazoa > Mollusca > Bivalvia > Myida > Dreissenidae > Dreissena > Dreissena rostriformis. The sequence continues at coordinate 29,370 of VMBQ01005979.1, read as the reverse complement.
CAAAGGGTTAACTCAGGTTGAAGGTCAGTGTCAGTTTAATTTTTTTGAGCTACCTATTAAGTGCTTGCCAGTTAAGCCTACATGCTTACCTTGAAAATGTATGTTGATTTATGTTGTGTTGGGAAATACTTCCCCTACAAGATATATACAGACATGAAATCAACCACTTTTTCAATAGTTTGTAGTTTCAACACTATTCAGAAACCAAGCATTTCAAATCTGTAAAATATTCTATTATCAGATGAACTGTTTTTCAATAATCCAAATTGGCTATTGTCGAACTAAAATATTTGTATTTTATAACATTGTAGAACTTTTGACATTTAAACAACCTTTCAAATAGAAGCAAGCATGTTTCCCAATGGAATTACAACTTTGAGTTTTGTTTTTAAACTGCCTGCATAATTTTCACAGCTGGTCATACTTTCAGTTACATGGAACTTTTTAATGACCTACATTTTGAACAAAACAAATTCTGCCATATTTTGTTATTAATTAGGTAAGTTCATATTGGCCTGGTATATATTGGGCTAAACACAGCAAAGCCTGAGGCCGCAAGCTAACACAACTGTCTGAAGCATAATAGTAAGATGAATTTATTTCAATTAATAAATGAGAATTTGATAAATTGACTTTAAAATATTATTCATCATACTCAGTGTAAATAGCCTCAAACAATTACTTAAATATAATTTTAATTTAACATACTGTTTAAAAGCATGTACCTTAAAATTCATGCAAGCTGATACCTATGACAATAACATTCTCTGAAAGCGACTACATCATAAGTGCTAAATGAAGTTTCTCTACTGTTCTTACTTTATTAATTTACTTCAACAAAAAACATAAACAGACACAAATTTGAAGAATATTTCAAGGAAAGTACATTTGTATATCTGTCATTCTATTTATCGATTTTGATTTATGAGAATCAATAAGCGAACACATACTCGTAACATTTTTTCTTAGTAACGAGTGTTATTTTGCATGTTTGAACATAATGCAAACATTCTTTATTGAATATATGACGAATTTATGAAAATGGTAATTTTTGGAAAAACTGAGAACAATTCCCAAATATGATCTACAACCATCAAAATGAAGTCAACGATTGAATCTGTGTCACGGAAATGTTTATCATTATTACAGCTCCAAAATTTATATTATAAAATCAGTTAATGCATAAGATGCCTATGAAAGTACTTTTCATTTACGCTACAACAATATATAATGCATGCTGGTTTGTGAATACTGTCAGAACATAACCTGATAAAATAACAAACATACATTTAAATCTTATTGATAACAAGCTTGTCTTCAAATAATAATGTTTTTAATTCTTATTCCCTATTAATGTATCTAATATACCGGGTATTTTTTTCCATAGTTAATGCAGATAATTGACATATAATAACAAAGACAATTGAATAATCATCAGATACATGTCTCAGCCTCAACACTCTTACTTAAAACCATTTTCGGTAAAAAATAAATATTAGTATTTGTTACTTTTTTTTAAATTAACTGTCAATAACACCAGAGATGATTGTTAAAATTACATTTTAGCATGAAAATTACCTTTATTCATTATTAGACATGCAACACACAAATTACTTCCCTAAAATAAAGCCTTTGTAAGATATTTTTGTTTATTTTCAAGGCTAAGATAATATTATAGACAATTTTGTCATCATTCTAATTCTTTATTTCAACAGAAATCAACAGAATTCTGGAAAAAATAGAGCAACAGGTTATTTTAAAATAAAAACTAAAATTCTCTGCATGGCCTTAAATACGGACATCCATAACAAACTAAGTAAAATCAAGGTATTCCCCCATAACAAAGGAGGAGTTAGTGATATACTCATGATGCCATTAACCCTTAAAGTGCTGGAACCGAATTTTAAAGGCCTTTGCAAACAGTTTGGATCCAGATGAGACGCCACAGAACGTGGCGTCTCATCAGGATCCAAACTGTTTGCTATTCTGATAGTATTCTTTGAAAAAAAAATCCAAGAAAATGCTTATTTTTGAAATTCAGCAGACACATTTTAGCAGACGACAAATATCCCAGCATGCAAAGGGTTAACTCAGTTTGAAGGTCAGTGTCAGTTTAATTTTTTTGAGCTACCTATTAAGTGCTTGCCAGTTAAGCCTACATGCTTACCTTGAAAATGTATGTTGATTTATGTTGTGTTGGGAAATACTTCCCCTACAAGATATATACAGACATGAAATCAACCACTTTTTCAATAGTTAGTAGTTTCAACACTATTCAGAAACCAAGCATTTCAAATCTGTAAAATATTCCATTATCAGATGAACTGCTTTTCAATAATCCAAATTTGGCTATTGTCGAACTAAAATATTTGTATTTAATGACATTGTAGAACTTTTGACATTCAAACAAACTTTCACATAGATGCATGTTTTCCAATGGAATTGCAATTTTGAGTTTTTTTTATAATCGCCGGCATTTCCACAGCTGGTCATATACTTTCAGTTACATGGAACTTTGTAATGACCTACACTTGAACAAAATGAATTCTGCAATTTTACGTTATAATAAGGTCAATTCATATTGGCCTAATTGTATATATTGGGCTGAACACACGGGGAAGAGCCTTGGCCCTTTAAACTTACACAACTGTTTGAAGCCCAATAATAAGGCCAATATGAATGCATTTCAATAAATAAATGAGAAATTGATAATTTACTTTAAAATATTGTTCATCATATTTAAGTGCAAAAAGCCTTAAAAAATTACTTAAATATAATTTAAATTTAACATACTGTTCAATAGCATGAAACTTAAAATTCATGCAAGCTGATACATAAGATCATACCATGCTCTGAAAGCGGACAACAAAGACTACGTCATTATAATATGCAAAATGAAGTTTCTCTACTGGTTTTCAGTTTTATATCTAGTGCGCATCCCATACAATTTTAATCCAAAAGTCAAAGAATAACAAGATGTGTTTGTGAAACACTATGTCCACTTTTGAGCGATTTTGACCCATAAATTTGACCTTTGACCTTGAAGGATGACCTTGACCTTTCACCACTCAAAATGTGCAGCTCCATGAGATACACATGCATGCCACATATCAAGTTGCTATCTTCAATATTGAAAAAGTTATGGCCAATGTTAAAGTTGGCGCAAACCAACCAACAAACCAACCAACAAACAGACCAACCAACAGACAGGGCAAAAACAATATGTCCCCCAGTATATACTGGTGGACATAAAAATCTCAACAATTTCATTTCAGCAAAAACATTAACAGATGCTAAATTGAAGAATATTTTAAGCGCAGTAAATCTGTCATTCTATTTCTGGGTTGTTGTCTTCAAAATTTTGCTAGGACTACTCCTCACGCATAAGACTATCACCAACACATTAAAACTTTATTTTGTATTTTGGTTAACGCAAACAGATTAACGAGTAAAAATAAGTTTTCAAAATACGTTAAAAAAATTAATGTATTGTCAAAGCTTTAATGGCAAATTTTTATTGGTCGAATCTTGTATTGGCTGAATTAAAAGTGAATTTTGATTGATTGAATCTCATACTAGCAAAAATGTTTCTATATTTATTTTAAATGGTAATTTTGCCATATTGTGAACAAGTCCCTTTAAATACGATCTACAAGCATCAAAATGAAGGCAAAGATTGGATCTGTGTCACTGATATGTCCATTCTAAATTACAGCTCCAATGAAAATTCATCTCAATAAATCAGCGAAATACATAAAATGCATCAGAAAGCAATTTGTTACGCTTAATCAGTGTAGAATACATGCTGGTTTGTGAATACTGTCAGAACATAACCTGATCAAATTACAAACATACATTTATATCTTATTGAAACAAGCTTTCTACAAATAAAAATGTTTCTAAATCTCATAACATTATCATGCATCTTATATTCTTTACATAATTAGTGCAGATAATTTGTACACAATAAACAAGAAATTTAAATAAGCATCAGATACATGTCTCAGCCAAAACACTCTTACTTAAAACAATTTGCCAATACAAATAATCATTTTTTATTCTTTTTAAATTTAAATAACTGTTAATAACACTGCAAATTTAAAGAGCTGAATGTTAAATTTACATTTTAGCATGATAATTATCTTAATTCCTCATATGACATGCAAAGCACACATTATTTTCCTAAAATAAAGCTTCTGCAAGATCAGTCTTGGCATTATTTTTTTTTAGGAACTAGCTCCGTCCGGCTACCAGATTGGAAATTTCACTAGCCCGAATCAATTTTAACTGACAATTAAAGTTATAATTCTGTAACATTTGTAACTTTGTCAGTCTTGGATGTAACCCACTCCATCGGGTAATAATAATAGTTTTAACGTCTTGCGACAACACTGTTCAATAATCGCCTACTCAATTAGTGTTCAAATGAGATCACCGATGCAGTTTTGAAAAAGCATCTATAGCAGGGATGTAAATTGTCCAAAATTCGAAATCCTGAAATTAGGCCGGGGTCTGGGGCCGCAGGTCCCCAACGGCAATAAAGGGCACACCATCCGTTTCACCGCATGTGTATTCGTCATGCTATAGAATTTTTGATAAAGAACGTTGACAATAAATTAAAATAATTAAAATCAACGAAAAATACTGTATCCGAAAACGACAGTCCGAAAAAATGTACATTTTTTGCACATGGAATTAAATGTGCATATTGTTTGTTTTCAGACAATGAGAACCAGTTACCTAGCAAATACCTAATAAATATATAATTTTCTTAACATATTTCTTGACAATATGCTATTGCAGTGCTTTACTTTTCAAATCGATCACTTAATATATTTCAAGATGGCGGACAACGTTTTGTTGACTTTTAAGATTTTCGGAAAGTAGCGAAGATTTTCCATCAATTACCGTTCAAGTCCTCGCAACCCGCCAACCAATCAAAAATTAATCAATAAAATACCAGGCAAAATTGGGACAGAGGGAAAATTTCCGGAATCCTTAGGAAGCTCAAACTATAATAGGAAGTATTTTGGACATGTTACTAAGTTCGAACACGAGAAAAGCACTCGACCGATCGGGCTACCATCTTTGAGTTTTCACTCGACCAACGCAAAAATCAACCAACTCAGTCGACGGTCGAGTGGGTTACGTCCAAGACTGCAAGATGTTTTTTTCTTCTTTCAAGGCTATGATATTATTTTAGTTTTAGACAATTTTGTCATCATTAATACATGTATTCATTATTTCAACAGAAATCAACAGAATTATAGGAAAAATAGAGCAACAGGTTATTTGAAAATAAAAACTAAGATTCTATGCATGGCCTTAAATACGGACATCCATGACAAACTAAGTCAAATCAAGGTTTTCCACCATAACAAAGGGGGAGTAAGTGATATACTCATGATGCCATTACAGAGAATATCATTCAAACCAATGCCTTGGCCACTGTTTACTAAGCTGCATTCACAATTCTAAACCAACACACCATTATTCAATTGGTAGAGACTAATAATAATTAAATAAATTATTGGAATTAATAGTTTCTTGAAAGATATATTTAATTAATACAGAGTTTATATAGACATGTTGCATTTATTTAAACATGTATCAATAAACTGAAGAACCTACAATACATTTTCAATACTTGCATAAGTCTGAATTGCGAAGCATTGAAAAACAGTGTCCAGGCTACTAATACCAGAAATACCATGTGCATTATAATAATAATAAAATGGTTATTATTATTTATTTCTCTTACATTATTATTGTTATTACTACATGTATAATAATAATAAAACTAAAAATAATGACAACAATAATAATAATAATATTATTAATAATAATAATAATAATAATAATAATAATTATAACAAGAGCACCGCATAGCGGATGCCAACACTCGGCTGTGGGTACTTGGATTATTTTGTTTTGACCTTTGACCTTGACCTTTTCACCACTCAAAATGTGCAGGTCGATGAGATACACATGCATGCCTAATATCAAGTTGCTATCTTCAATATTGCAAAACTTATGGCCAATGTTAAAGTTTTCGGACGACGACGACGACGCGGAAGGACGAGAGGGCTATGACAATATACCTCGGGTTTTCTTCGAAAACAGCCGAGCTAATAATAATAAGAGAAAAATCAAGAAACCACATGAAAGCCGGATTTTTATGTTAGCAATGAGGGAACATAATTACAAGAAAATGGCTTTAGAATGAATTTCTCTTCTGAGAACATTTGTTGAATTTATATTATATTTACAAAATCTAACCATAGATTAAGCAAAAAATGATGTTAAGACTTATTTCTAATTTAAGCTATGGTGGCCATATTGTGCAGTGAAGCACAATCACATACACACGTTTGGTAGATGACCCTCCAAGGAACATTTGTGTACATTTTCATGAATATTGGCCAAGACCTTGTCATCCAAATATGCAGTCTAGACAGGATAATCTCTGACAACATGTTTAGCACATGCATTAACTCTTTCAGTGCTGGAACCGAATTTTAAAGGCCTTTGCAAACAGTTTGGATCCAGATGAGACGCCACAGAACGTGGCGTCTCATCAGGATCCAAACTGTTTGCTATTCTGATAGTATTCTTTGAAAAAAAATCGAAGAAAATGCTAATTTCAGAAATTCAGCAGACGACATTTTAGCAGACGACAAATTTCCCAGCATGCAAAGGGTTAAGCACATGCATTAAGCCCAGTTTACCCAGAATGAGACTCATATAGTGATTTTCTGTGAAACGACTCAGTTTTGTCATTTTGTAAGATTAATAAACCTGCCCTCTGGAATGCAGTGTTCAATGTCCATTATGGCATAAAAGCATACTGGTAGTTTTAATTTGTTAAAGATCCCTAACAAAAAGTCAACACCAGAGAAAAATATGTTAAACACAATACCAAATAAAATGCAACCAGCAGGAATAATAAGTAAAGAATAAATTAAAGACATCAGTAAATAACAAACAATATATCTCAAAGCAGATATTGCACTAATTAACCTAATTAGACACAGCAAAAGCAAATAAAATCAATCTTAAATCAGAAAAAGTGCATAAGGAATTAGTGAACAAAAATGATACAGTATGTGCTAAAACTTTAAACAGTCTATGCTTGTTTCCTTATGGCATAAATATTTATATTTGTTTTGCTTGTTTTATTTTTATTTCATTTAAAACAGTTACTAGTATTTCAGTCATAAGAATTTAAGTTGGGTTGAGCTGTAATATTGAGAAAATACAATGTACCGTAGTAGAGAAATTGAGTTCACTTATTTTTATGTTTAAATGTTCGAATGTGCACAAAATTCACCATCCAGAACTTGACATATTTGTACACTTCATTAAAATGTTTTCTTAAATGAATCGTCTTTTGTATATGTATTATAAACATTCTTGCCGAATAAAATTTAAAACACACTTTCTCAAAGTTCAAATTTTACATTATTATCTATAAATGTTAATTGTTTCATCATAATTTCCTAATGTTACATTAATCCAAGAGGAAACAAAAAAGACTGACACAAATACTAAATACTAAATCTGTGGACTACTTCAGAAATCAGTCGGCTGCCGAACCCAGCACACGAATATCACCGTGATAACACTACGTTCCCGTGATAGTGGTGATATAGCACATTGACGGTTACTTACCAGCGTTATACTTGTTCAGCTGATTTAGGGTCATGTTCCACATGGGGTTTTTGTTCCCTGAGCAGGCAATCAACAATCAAGTGACTGTATTAGGCATTGTATTTACGACAGTAACAATACAATTTATTAGAAATACCAACAAACACTCACTGTTGCTAACAAACCAGGACATCACCCGTTATCATGCTTACAGTTTTCAGGAAAAAGACTTCATTTGGTAGTTTAACATACATTTATTAGTTGTTTATTGAATAAAGAATGAGCGTGTATCTTCGGAGAAAACATATGATTCATGACATGTTGCTGATACACCTTTATACACTTAAATAATGCTATGAGCAAGCAGAGAAAGCATCAAATGGGACGTGCTCTTTGAAAATGGGGCTTTATGCATGTGCATAAGGGGTCGTCCAAGACTAAACAGTGCGCACAGGCTAATAAGGGACGACTCTTTCCGCGTTTAAGGTACTTTCTGTTAAAACGAGGTCTCTTCCTAGCAAAAATCCAGTGTAGGCGAAGTGTCGTCCCTGATTAGCTTGTGCAATCTGGGATGACACTTTACAAACAAGCCCCTATTTCCCAGAGCATGCCTCAAATGCATGAACATGGCTTCAAACACCAAACTTCTGACCAACAGCTGCTAATAGCTCATTTGTTCAAGGCGGGGGTCATGCTCAAAAGGCGGTTACACTCCAGCGGTTACACTCCACCTATAGCTACCTACCGTTGGGCGGGGGCAGCCGGTTGGATATGGTCCCGTCTGGTGTCTGGTAGCTGATCATGTTGTGCTTGGTGACCTGGTCTGCCATGGTGTTAGTACCCACACTGCTGGTTTGCTGAAAAGAATTTACCACAATAAAACTTACTTTTGTTTAACAAAAAAGGTATATTTTGCAAAAGTTCAATTATGTAACATTCCAACAAAAAACTAATTTGATGCTTGAAATCAATAGATGAGCAACACTGACTAATGCAGGCTGGTAGGTTCAATCCTCTATATCAATTAAATAGAGGATATTTGTTAGATTTGGTTGAATATCGATTTTAATTCACGAGTGATCATAGAAAATATATTTTTTCTATAATCACGAGAAAATTAAAATTGATATTCCGCCGAATCCAACAAATGTTCTTTTTATTTTATGGTTATAAATGATTATTTAGTATTTTTGCACAAAAATAGTTACTGTAAAACAACGAAAATTATCAATAATTTGCACTGTTAATTTTCACTGTTCGAAACAGTGAATTATCAGTTTTAATTCATTGATATTTCTCAATAAACCATCGGAGAGCATATCAATAAAAATATATGTAATATTCTGTACAAGAAAAGATGATCAACAGTAAACTGATTGGCTTATATTATGCAACCCACTTTCTGCTTGGTAACAGTGGTAGATCCGTAGTAGTCTCTCTTCACAATGCCGTCCTTTCCCATCGGGTACACCTGCGCCGTGTCCACAGCGTCTCGGGTCAGGTGTATGAGACCCGTGCGGTCCAGCAGACTGATTGAGAAAGCAAATAAAAACATGGACATTAAAGATATGAACCATGCTTTGGGAAAACTTGAGCTAAAGGCACATGCATGAAGTGTCGTCCCACATAAGCCTGTGCAGTATGCACAGGCTAATCAGGGACGACACTTTCCACATTGATTGGATTTGTTTAGAAAAAACTTCCTTAACACAAAAAATTACCTTAAAGCGGAAAGTGTCAACCCTGATTAGCCTTTGAAGATTGCACAAGCTAATCTGAGACGACGCCTTACGCATATGCATACAGCCCAGTTTTCCAAGAGCGTGGTTCAAATAAAGTTTTGAAGTTTTAGTTTATCATTTTTTCATTGAGCAGACACTAATTTCTTGATCCCACCTATCCATGAGTGGGGTCTACATATAAGGTATCTATGTATAAAGTATCATGGCAAAAACTAAATTTGTTCTTGAAACTCAAGATTAATTGAGCAGATTTTGAGACTGTGACCTTGGCCTTACCTGCGCCCGAGCAATCTAAAGAAAGATTTTAATATAGAATATCTTTGTATGAAATATCATTAAAACAGCTAAGTTTTACTTACGTTGTTCAGGGCAATAATTATTGTTCAAATTCTGGTAATGGTGACCTTGACACCACCCCCACCCCAGACGCAATCACAAGTGAGTTGTTGATAATTTTTATAAACATATGCTTAAAGTTTCATTGAAAAAAAAAACGATTGTTAAGTTAAAGAGCAGAAATTTTAAAAAATATGCCACTGGTCAATAATCCTGCCCAGTAGCCCAACAAGCCGATCTACAAACCCTTATCTCATGACCGAAATTATTCTCTTTAAAATGTGTTTATCTCACTGTGAAAGGTATAATTGTGGAACAAATACTTCATAACAGATATCAGTAATAAATATAGACAAAATTCCTATTAGTTCTCTAACAAAATTACTGTTCTCAACAACTCATTAATATATATTTAACAAGACCTGTCAACATAGGATGACATATGCCCCCTTTTTCCACATTTTTGTAAACCTAAACGCAAAGTAATTTTCCACATTTTTCGAAACCTAAACGCAAAGTGTGACCGAATTTCACATGGACGGACAGACGGACAGTGCGATCACTATATGCCCACCTCCGGGGCATAAAAAGAAAATTATCCATTACTGACGCTGGATAAGTGATGGGAGCTGAGTCATCAACCATCCATAATCAACTTGAGGCTTGATCTGTGAAAAGGGGGTTTAATGCAGGTGCGTAAAGTGGCATCCCATATTAGCCTGTGCAGTCGTCCTAATCAGGGACAACACTTTCAGCTTTCATGGTATTTTTTGTTTCCATGAAGTCTCCTCTTAGCAAAAATCCAGTTAAGGCGGAAAGTGTCATCCCTGATTAGCCTGTGCAGAAAGCACAGGCTAATCTGGGATGACACTTTACGAACATGCATTAAACCCCCTTTTCACACAGCGAGGTTCACTTTGTAAGTCCTTACCTAGGTGGATTAGGTCCACATAACACGCTCATGCAGTTTTTGAATATTGAACCATGGCTGTATGGGTTGAAATTCTCTTGATTTCTTTTTGATGAAAATGATCCTTTTATCTGAAAATGAACCAAAAGAATATAGAAGCCACAAGAAACTAATTCATCCAAAAGTTATAGAGCTACAATCATTACCAGCAAAGTAAGCAATGCAATTTAGCAATGCCAACAATTTACATAAAATGTTCTGATGAATGTTTTTTTATAAATATGTGTAAGTTTTGCAGCAGAATAATAAGATTCATGATAATGAAAGGCAAAATGTTATGTTATATAAATATTAGCAACATGTAAACATACCTTCACCAGCATGTTCACATGCTGTAATGTGGAACTAAAACATGCTTGATGAAGGAACTAATGAGATTTAAATTAGTATGTTGCCTATTATGCTAGAGAATTAACAAAAAAGTTTGTGCATGTTTAATACAAGTGTCACGATCCAAAAAATCCAAAAAGACAGCCATGATGGCTCTGAAGAGCTTACCTGAGTTCATGACATACACATTGTCAAAGACCTGACCTGGTGACCTAGTTTTTTACTCCACATGACCCAGATTCACACATGGCCTTCATATTGTCAAGATAAACCTTCTGACCACGTTTCATCAAGAGTGAGTCATAAATATGGCTTCCAGAAAAGTAATATGGGTTTTCTTAACGTTCACTTGGTGACCTTACTTTTGGAGCTAAATGACTCGGATTCCAACTTGGCCTAGATATTTTCAAGATAAACATTCTGTACAAGTTTCATCAGCATTGAGTCATTAATGTGGACTCTAGTGTGGTTACAAGGCTCTTGTAAAATTTGACCTCATGACCTAGTTTTTGGACAAATGTGACCCAGATTCGAAATCAGTCTAGATATTGTCAAGATAAACATTCTGAACAAGTTTCATTAAAACTGTAACATAAATGTGGCCTAGACTAGAGCGGTAACAACTGGTTTTTAAGATTTGACCTGGTGACCTAGATTTTGAATATATGTGGCCCACATTCTAGCTCAGCCTAAATATTGTTAAGATACATGTATTCTGAAAAAGTTTGATCTAGATTGAGTCATACATGTGGCCACTATGCGTTTTTCTAAGACTTGATAAACATTCTAACCAACGTTCATTAAGATTGAGTCATAAATGTGGCCTAGTGACCCAGTTTTTGATGCACAAGACCCAGATTCAAACTAATTCTATTTATTGTCAAGATAAAACATTTCGAACAAGTTTCATCAAAATTGAGTCATAAATGTGGCCTCTTCAGTGGTAAAAAGGTTCGACATGGTGACCTAGTTTTTGGAAACACGGGACCTAGATTCAAAATCGGTCAAGATATCTTGACACTCAAAAATAGCAATAGAAAAATAGCAATCTTGACACTCAAAAGGAGAAAATATACTAAATAGGAGTAATCACCCCCCTGCAAAATTCAAAGATTAAGCCAAAATTCAAAGCTAAAGCCAAACCTCAAAGCTTAAGCTTATCCCTTTACCGCTCAGAAACACATTTTGGCCCATTTATAGTCCCTTAGAAAATCAAATTAAATTAAAGAATTTTCTAACTTGATTAAAGTTTAAAAGGGTTCATGTCCAACCCTAAGATACTGTAGAGCAGCAAACAGCATAAAACCTGAACAGTCTGCGAGTTGTTTCTGGTTTTATGCTGGTTGCAAATAGCCATTTTCACTTTGCTTTTGAGCGGGAAAGGGTAAAGTGACAAGTACTCACATCTTCATTTGTGGTTTGCTGTGAGGCGACTAGATACGAGTGAAACCCTGTCAATCCAACAACCGACCAAACGGAGAAGAAACAAATGATAATCTCTATCACAGTGAACACATAGGTCAAGGAAAAATAAATAGAAGTGAAAATAAATAAAGACATTTGTACAACGTTCATATACTCGCAATTATATCAATATATATTTAAAAACAGTGTACTTTCAGAAAAAACGTAAATTAAGGATAGATATGAAACTAAATAAAACTATACATAATATACAGAAAATCAACTTTGATATATTGACAGACTAACAAAAATAGGTTTTCCCTTCGAATGAATTATAGGTATTTCTGATAACAGATATTTTAAATAAAACATTTAGTGGACATGCGTTTTCTATATATGCCCACAAATGAAAATTAGGCAATTAATCAGTTCATATACTTAAAAAAATGCAGATAAATGCTATTCAATTCTAATTGAAAACTGATGAAAAATAATACTGATATGAATACAAGGAAACGACAAAAACATGAAATGAGAAGTGCTCAAATAAGCTACATGACAAGGATAAAGCATGAAACTACTGTGTCTGATGTTTACAGGAGCCTTGTTTTGAGAAAACTGGGCTTAATGCATGTGTGTTTCATGTCTTCCCAGAAAAGCCTGTGCAGTCTGCACAGGCTAATCAGGGACAACACTTTCCGACTAAACTGGATGTTTGCTAAGAAGAGACTTTCTTTAAACTAAAAATCCCTAATAGCCAAAGTGCCGTCCCTGATAAGCCTGTGCAGACTGCACTGGCTAACCAGGACGACACTTTACGCACCTGCATTAAGCCCAGTTTTCTCAGACAGCACTCAACTGTTCCGCAGATACAAGAGTTTCGCAATCGACTCTCAAATTTGTGACAACAGCAACCACTCACATCTTCGTTTGTGGTTTGTTCGCTGGCGGCCAGATATGTGTGGAAACCCGCCAGGCCAATAATTGACCACACGGAAAAGAAACAAATTATGGCTTCCACAATGGTGCAAAATTGTTAAGGTCTACAAACAGGAATTGTCAATGGTTATCTTTTTCATTTCCAACATCAAAAGATTGCAAATTAACAACAAAACCTTATCAATCAGAGTTGTTTTGTCTTCTTCAGAAGACTCTAGAATAAAAACAGACTATTTTTAATTAAGCAGTTATTTTTATGATAATTAATTCAAAATTGCCTGATTGTTATAAGGTTTACAAGAATATACATGTATTGGTCTCCTTTTGGTATACTTTATTAAAACATGGACGAAGGCTGTTAATTAACAAAACATGATGACTTTCAAAAATATATCCCACCCATTTGTCTTTTTTCATTTGCCATTTGCCTGAAATGTTCACGGTGCAACAATTGCAAACAAGAGGGCCATGATGGCCCTGAATCGCTCACCTTTTACTAGATTGGCCCGGTGACCTAATTTTTGACCCCAGATGACCCATATATGATCCAAAATCAGATATTATCAAGATACACATTCTGACCATATTTCATTAAGATCAGATGAAAACTATGACCTCTACTGTCTACACAAGGTTTTTCTATGATTTGACCTAGTGACCTAGCTTTTGACCCCAGATGACCCAAATACAATCCCAATCCAGATGTCATCAAGATAAACATTCTGACAAAGTTTCATAAAGATCTGATGGAAACTGTGACCTCTATTGTCTACACAAGGTTTTTCTATGATTTGACCTAGTGACCTAGTTTTTGACCCCAGATGACCCAAATACAATCCCAACCCAGATTTCATCAAGATAAACATTCTGACCAAATTTCATAAAGATTGGATGAAAACTGTGACCTCTATTGTCTACACAAGGTTTTTCTATTATTTGACCTAGTGACCTAGTTTTTGACCCCAGATGACCCAAATACAATCCCAACCCAGATTTCATCAAGATAAACATTCTGACCAAATTTCATAAAGATTGGATGAAAACTTGACCTCTATTGTCTACACAAGGTTTTTTTATTATTTGACCTAGTGACCTAGTTTTTGACCCCAGATGACCCAAATACAATCCCAACCCAGATTTCATCAAGATAAACATTCTGACTAAATTTCATAAAGATTGGATGAAAACTGTGACCTCTATTGTCTACACATGGTTTTTCTATTATTTGACCTAGGGACCTAGTTTTTGACCCCAGATGACCCAAATACAATCCCAACCCAGATCTCATCAAGATAAACATTCTGACCAAATTTCATAAAGATTGGATGAAAACTTGACCTCTATTGTCTACACAAGGTTTTTTTATTATTTGACCTAGTGACCTATTGTTTGACCCCAGATGACCCAAATACAATCCCAACCCAGATTTCATCAAGATAAACATTCTGACCAAATTTCATAAAGATCCGATGAAAACTGTGACCTCTACTGTCTACACAAACAAATTGTTGACGGACGCACAGACGCACGCACACACGCACGACAGACGCCGGACATCACACAATCACATAAGCTCACCATGTCACTTTGTGACAGGTGAGCTAAAAACTGTAACTGCTGACCTAGTTTTTGACCCCAAGATTCAAACATGGCCTTGATGTTGTTAAGATAAACAATCTATGTTTATTATTATTATTATACCAGATTTATACAGCGCTCTTTTCATGCTAAAAGCGCGTTCAAAGGCGCTTTACATAAAACATTTGACATATCCCAGATACGAATACATTTTGCAACAGTTTCAAGAGAAATTGATCAAAACTACTCAACTACTTTATGAAAATTTAGTCATAAATGTGGCTACAATAGTGGTAATATGGGTTTTCTAGGTTTTTTGACCTAGTATCTTCAGTTTTCTGATACGTGACCAAGCTTCAAAATTGTCCTTCATATTGTAAAGATAAACATTCAGACCAAGATTCATCAAAATTGAATCATAAATGTAGCCTTTAGAGTGATAACAATACCTTTCTAAGATTTGACCTAGTAACCTAGTTTCTGGACACACATGACCCACATAAGAACTCAGCCTTGACAATAAGATAAACATTCTGAACAAGTTTCGCCATGATTGGATAAAAAATGAGGCCTCTTAAGTGATTCTTATACAATGTATCTTGCAATTTCCAAGAAGCCCTGTAAAACCAGAACAAAGCTGTGCTAACATAAAATGAAGAAAACATCAGCCCATTCCACATCACACCAGTATTTTCAAGGAATAAATACACGAAGACATTACATTAATGAGCTTACAAAACAAACCTCCTACTGAGCACATTAAATGCTTCCATGATTAATTCTCATTTTCCAAGAAGCTAGAATACTAATAATCCATTATGATAATAATCCATTATGATTCCATTTTTCAAAGTATACTGGCAATTATGATGCAACTGTGAGAATATTGATTCTAAACACAAATTGATCCAGTACCTGACAATTAGCAAATTCAATTAACCCTTTGAGTGCTGGAACCGAATTTTGAAGGCCTTTGCAAACAGTTTGGATCCAGATGAGATGCCACAGAACGTGGCGTCTCATCAGGATCCAAACTGTTGGCTATTCTGATAGTGGTCTTTGAAAAAAAGTGAAGAAAATGATGATCTAAGAAACCCAGCAGACGACATTTTAGCAGATGACAAATTTCCCAGCATGCAAAGGGTGAATGAGTTGCATAATGCATACTAGGAATTAAATGAGCTGCATCATACAAAAATGGGTCTTGTGCCATATGCAACCAACATAGCTCCAGACCAGCCTTCGCAATCCAGCATTCTGGTCAGGAGCTACCCTGTCTGATTATGAAACCACAAAACCTTGAGTGACTTTGTGGAGCTATGCTGGCCGCATATCCAAAATCCATATCGCCTTCCGAACAATATCCCAAAACGAAGGAAATTCGCATCCAGTTTGTTCCAATATTGCACTCTCTGCAAGTGAACAAATAAAATTGATGAGTTTAATTTAACAACAAGCCCCTTGTTCCATAAAATCAGGTTTAGTCAAACAGCTCATTTAATCAAATGGGCCATTTCTATGGTAATTTTCAATCAATTTCATGGGAAAAAAATTAATCATTTAACTTAAAAGTAAAATGTGTTTCTGTAATAAAATAGAACTTTTGTCAGATTTGTTTTATACCATATTTAGTACAAAATGGTTATTTTGGCATGCCTACATAAGAGTATTTTAATAGGTACAGTAGACTCTGCCAATACCGGACGGTCTGGGGACCGGCCTGATCGTCCGGTTTTCAGAGAGTTCCGGTTTACCAAGAGTTGGCATATTGCCGAAATATACATTGTATGCAATGTGTACAAAATCATATAAGAATACAGCAAACCATATACATTTACATGTACCATGTGATAACTGTACTCATGTAATGTTTATGTTTTAAGTATTCTTCGAAACATGTGTTTTTATTTGATTAAAAGCAGAAAACATTCCATACCGACTTGTATTGATTAATCCCAAAGTGAACGTGGTGCTTTATTCATGTACGTACATGTACATGCGTAATTGACATTTGTCATATAGGCGAGTGAGTCGTGTTCGAGTTCGCTATAAATAGCTCTGAATTAAGTAAGTTTTATTTGTTACAAAAGAATGTTGTGGACACACGATTTATTATTCAAGACATAACACATTTCACAAAACATACACAAACACACACACACAAAACAGCGTCATATTTTCAAGACATTCGATACCTCAGCAAATCTTGTCAAAACCTACACATGCACGAAGTTCACGATTTATTGAAAAAGTCCGAGATCATAATTGACATTCACAGTTTGTTTTACATTATTTAATCGGACTTCAATAGCGCGGTAACGACTTGACACCTTTATGGTATGTTTAATCCGATTTTCGATAATTGCGCGAGCGGAATGTGTTACACCGCGCGCGCCGTGCTGACTAGGTATTGTAATTTTCACGCCTCGGGCATCTTAAGAATTTGGACCGTCCGGTGTACTCAATGTATTTTACGTTGTAAATGACGAAATTCAAGGAGATATCCGTCCGGTTTCCGGTTTAGAAAGAGTCTGGTTTATTCAACATTTTTTAACAAAGAAATAGAAGGGGAAAATACGGGACTGACACGACCGTCCGGAATCGGGAGATTTCCGGTATTCGGAGAGTCCGGTATTGGCAGAGTCTACTGTATTTGCAATTAAGTACCAGACAATTAAAAAGACCAGAAATTCCCAATTTAAGGATTTCACTAAACTAATTGTCCAAAATTTTGCTTATTTTTAAGAACTGGGCTGGTACTGGTTCTTTTCTCAACTGGGCAAAAATAAATCGCAGTATAATTAAACATTCGTCCCAACATTTGTGTGTTCACTAAGTTAATTACGTAGGAGTGCTGATACACAATCCTGATCTTCACAAAATACTGCCCCTGTGAGGTACATGAAGAACATCATAAACTTCTAAATACACACACAAAGTACCAAAATATATTAATGCAAACGACTGCACAGGTCTACTGCAGAGGTAATGTTAGCCAAGGGTCGATGGCGACCCAATCAATCAATTGCCACAAAACCTCTGCAGAGAGATTACTCTTCCATCAACCATCTAATGAATATTCATAGACCAAAATATTCCTACAAAAATCAGGTATATACATTAACCATGAGCTTTCAGACGTCATGCTGTATGTTACTGTTTCCTTGATGTTACGTACAATGTAGGTACTTGCACATTTTTAAGAGATTCACACAACATTTTCATTTTCTAGCTCAAAAATATGATTCACGTTCTTTACACATTTGCACCAAAATTGAGCTATTTTAATCAAAAATTTAAGATGGGACATTTTAATGTCTACCAAACTATAGAAATTAAAATATGAAGACATTCTGGCCACATTTTAAATATCAGGCAATGAAAAATTATTCATATTCCTTGTACTTTTGCCTCAAAGAAATGTCCCAGGCAGTACAAAATAAAATAATTGCCGCCAAAAAATTGGATTAGTCTGGCTAGACATCTATGCAATCAACAAAAACTACCTATTAATGGGATAATAATTATGTACCGTTATCATTGGGCATCGACTGGTTATCATTGACGTTATTAATCTATATGTCTTTTTTGCGCATTAATGTTTAGAATATCCACTTTATGTTCATGTTGTTGTTGTAATTTATGTGAGTAAAGCCATCACCATTTTGGTGTGTTATTGCATAAAAATCATGCTTTTGACAGAACATAATGATGCTGTTGCTCTCACAGCTGTAAATGGTCATAACTTTTCTGACAAAAGCACCAAAAAAGGTATTTCGTTGGTGCTGACATGTCATCCCCCCAGTCATCTACATGACTGTATATTCATTTCTTAGACTTATATGCATGAATGCTATTTTGAAGAGGTTGTCAATTCTTTCTTAACAAATTAAAATATAAAGCCATGTGAAACATGAACAAATATTTCAGAGACCTTTCTTCTTAACTTTAACATTGAAATTTACAGTTCATGGATCTGGCATTTTTCCTCTTATGGCCACGCCATGCAATTGGCCATATGCCAATGATATTTTTTTGCCCCAAAAAAACAGCCTCTTACAGGCTGTTTCTCAATGGCAAAATTTAACATTTCCCCTAAAAATCTTATCAAAATCTCCACCAAAAGATGCCAAACTTGTCCAATAAACTTAATAATTTGTTTATTGAATTTATTATACACCAATATAATTATGTGGAACTGAATTATATAAGTTCAAAAATGCAGTTAAGCATGCACTTATAAACAATTGGAATAGTACTGTTATTTATAATCATATTAATATTATGTTTCATTTTCCCCAATTTCATGGTTTATCGTGCTATATTTTCCAATTTAAAAGACACAGGCTATAAAATATAAAGCAAACAAAAATCACTGTATGCCATAAGCGGCCAGCTAAGTTCCACACCAACATTAACCCTTTGCATGCTGGGAAATTTGTCATCTGCTAAAATGTTGTCTGCTGAATTTCTAAAATTAGTATTTTCTTCCATTTTTTTTCAAAGAATACTATCAGAATAGCAAACAGTTTGCATCCTGATGAGACGCCACGTTCTGTGGCGTCTCATCTGGATCCAAACTGTTTGCAAAGGCCTTCAAAATTCGGTTCCAGCGCTCAAAGGGTTAATTGCAGCCTGGCCTCGAGCTACGCTGTATGCTATAAATGTATGCAAGGTTTCATAGTCTCATTAGCCCACATGGTACACTGGCCACCTATGGCATAAGATCCATTTTTGCATGACGAAAGCCTATGGGTAAAAATGTAGCGATACATTTATATAAAAAATAGGAACACTTTCTTGCACCAGACTTTTCTAATTGAAATACAAGTCAAGGTGAAAGACATTTATCTCAATTGATTTCGAACAAGCTTGCTTTCATTTTGCTTGATAGTCATCTTTAGAATCAGTTCACATGCAAGAACAATCATTTCTTGAAGCTATTACTGTTTTTTTTACCTTGTTGCTTAATAATAACCTGCCAACTGGAGAGCACTAAAAACATTACTTTATTTTGCTTGATATTAATCTTTAGAACCAGTTCACAGGGCCATGGGCCCTAAGGCGCTCACCTGAGACCCGAAGGAACTAAACTATTCTGAGAAGGTGGAGTTCAAAGTAATAAAAGTAATTTATGAAACATAAAGTTTCATGTAGATTGATATATACATGTACATTTGTAAATGTGACTTCTAGAGTGTTAACAAGGTTTCACTATAGCCATATAAGGAAAACTGCCCCGCCCCCTGGTGGCCATGTTTTTCAATGGACTGGACCCATTTAAAAACTCAGCTGAGATGTTATTGGGACAAATATTCTGACCCAGTTTTATGAAGATTGGACAATAAATGTGACTGGTAGAGTGTTAACAAGGTTTTACTATAGCCATACATGGAAAACTCCCACGCCCCCTGGCAGCCATGTTTTTCAACTAACCGGAACCATTTTCTTACTCATCCAAGATATCATTGGGACACATGTTCTGACCAAGTTTCATGAAGATTGGACAATAAATGTGGCCTCTAGAGTGTTCACAAGGTTTTACTATAGCCATATAAGGAAAACTGCCACGCCACCTGGCAGCAATGTTTTTCAACCAATCGGAACCATTTTCGAAGTCGTCCAAGATATCATTTGGACACATGTTCTGACCAAGTTTCATGAGGATTGGGCAAAAATTGTGACTTCTAGAGTGTTTCTCTAAAGCCATAGAAGGAAAACTGCCCCGCCCCTGGCGGCCATGTTTTTCAACGGACCGCCGGAACCATTTTTGAACTCAACCAACATATCATTAAGACAAACATTTTGAAAAAGTTACATGAAGATTGGGCATCAAATGTGACTTCTACAGTGTTCACAAGCTTTTTCTTTTTTTTGACCTTGTGACCTAGTTTTTGACCCAGCATGACCCAGTTTTGAACTCGGTCGAGGTATCATTTGGACAATGTGCTGACAAAGTTTCATGAAGATCGGACAAGAAATGTGGCCTCTAGAGTGTTCACAAGGCAAAATGTTGACGACAAACGACAGATGCACGACGGACGGACAAAAGGTGATCCCAAAACGTTGTGCTCAGGTGAGCTAAAAAAGGAACACTTTCTTGCATCAGACTTTTCTAATTTACATACATGTCTTACAGAAATACATTTGTCTCAAATGATTTCTTACAAGCTTGCTTTCAATTTGCTTGATATTCATCTTTAGAACCAGTTCACAAAAACAAGAACAATCATTTTTCTGAAGCTATTACTGTTTTTTTATGATCTTGACAATTACCTTCCAACCTGAGAGCTCTAAAAACATCAACATGAATAAATGTTATCAGGTAATATCTAGGTAAAATGGGAATTAATATATCACAATTTCTCCAGTTTCTTCTAGACGAAAAATGATAAGAACATAGCTGTAACAAAGGATATCTAGCCGGGGAATCTCTCATTGCGTGGAGAAAATTGTCTGCCTGTGATCCTGGAACAAACAGAAAACATCAGATACACTGTATTATATACCGGTAATGAACCAAAACAGACAATTGTTAAATGTCGATATTTGTAATGTTTGTGTAGATTCTTTGGACTTTTTCTGTTGCTGTTTGTGCACATGTTTGTCTTATAAACGACTGTGGTTATCTGTTTGATTGTTCAAAGCATAATGATTTTACCATAACCACGTGTATTTATATGTGTACATGTCTGATCATTCTTATGTAACTATAAAAATCTGGCATGTACATTTACGTATTAAAGTTTTTTTGTTCCATACATAATTATTTGATAAAACATAAACTGGTAGGTAACAGAACTGAGTGTTATATAATTACTGTGACCTTGGCCTTGTATCAAGAGACCTGGTTCTTATTAACAACACACCTCTTCCTAAACATACTTTTCTGACAAGCTCCTGGCAAATCTGTCCATGCTGGACAAAGTTATGCTCAAGACAATGTGCTTAGGTCTATTTGTCATATTTGACCTTTGACCTTGAATTGTGACCTTGACCTTAAACCTAGGAGATTATGTTACGAATGACAGTCTGTCCCATCATGCTTATCTCTTTGAGGTGAAGATTAATCCATAACAAGAGATGTGTTTGTCAGAAACACAATGCCCCCTACTGCGCCGCTTTGAACATATTTTTTTTTTATTTCTTTTTTACCTTTTACCTTGAAGGATGAACTTGCTCTTTCACCACTTAAAATGTGCAGCTCCATGAGATACACATGCATGCCAAATATCAAGTTGCTATGATCAATATTGCAAAAGTTATGACCAAACTTTAACCTAGGTTAAAGTTTTGGGACAGACACACAGAAAGACAGACACACACAATGACAGACAAGACAGGCCAAAAACAATATACCCCCCTTTTTTTTTAAAGGGGGCATACAAATGTTTAACAACAATAGTGATAGCAATTATAGCTAGAAAATTATGAAATTATGTACAATTAAGTTAAAGTAAATCAACAATATGATAACACATCAGGGCAAAGGGGCTTGCAGCAGATTACCAAAGATATAAACAGCTTGGTCAAATTGACCAGTAACAAAGGTATGTGTATTATGCAATTTTTGTTATGGCTAGCGNTGCAGCTCCATGAGATACACATGCCTGCCAAATATCAAGTTGCTATGATCAATATTGCAAAAGTTATGACCAAACTTTAACATAGGTTAAAGTTTTGGGACAGACAAACAGAAAGACAGACACACACAATGACAGACAGACAGATAGACAGGCCAAAAACAATATACCCCCCCCCCCTTTTTTTAAAGGGGGCATAAAAATGTCGAACAACAATAGTGATAGCAATTATAGCTAGAAAATTATAAAATTATGTACAATTAAGTTAAAGTAAATCAACAATATGATAACACATCAGGGCAAAGGGGCTTGATTACCAAAGATATAAACAACTTGGTCAGATTGACCAGTAACAAAGGTATGTGTATTATGCAATTTTTGTTATGGCTAGCGATACAAGTTAAACTGGTCAGAATTAACAGACCCTCATTTGATTTATCATTGTGTCTATGTAAATTTGGAGTCAATTCTGATGCGCAGAATTAAACAATGACAACATTTAAGACACCTAGGAGGTCGCATAAAAAGTTGTTTACTGGCGGATAAACAATGATGTGAAATATTTGATTTTAAAATGTATGATGGCATTTGTATTGAGAACAACATATAGCTGTATAATCATGCTCCTCTCAGAGGTTTTTTCTTACTAAAAATGAAAACTGAAGAAACTGTTTGTATTATTTTATGCTTTTAACTGGCTTGTAGGGAATTAACTGATTTAAAATACATTATTCACTCTTTCAAACAGTGAAAATTAATGACAACTTGCACAGTTTTACTGAAACAACTTTTTCTATGTTCAAGAATCAATACCGTAAATGGAACAGTTAGTTAACGATTATTCACACCTGATCACTCATGCATTTTCATCAATAATCTCTCGAAGTCATGAGTCACGCTAGTAACTATTTATTTCTCTTATCACTTATAAAATAAAATCAATAATCTATGAAAATGAACAAATATCCGCTATTTATCTGTACTATCATGAGTCAAAAGTAGACAACCTTACATGTACTTTAAAAAAGAACAGCCATATAAATTATTTCATGACCACTCCCATGCAATTCGATTGGAGTAAAGCCATGAACCTCTGATAAAGAGTACTTTGTAACCTACTACCATTTGAGCTAGATGACCCATTAAAGCTGATTCAAAGAATTACAAGAATCAAGTTTTAAAGGCTTCATTTCTAACCCTTAAGTACCTGCAATGAGCAGCAAACAGCATTAAAAACCTGAACAGCATGCTGGTTTCGTATAGCCATTTTCACTTTGCTTCTGAGTGGGAAAGGGTTCAAAATTTACCCAGGCAGGGCTCAGGGGGCTTGTGCTTATTTAGATCACTAATTAAGGTACATGTGTACTTACTTAAAATGAGATGGGTGAGGACGCAGGCAAAGATGTAGATGCACAGGATGGACAACGAGAGGATGAACAGGTAGAAGTAGCGGTAGTTACGCTTGCCCACGCAGTTCCCCAGCCACGGGCAGTGGTGATCAAAACGCTCTGAAAACAAACAAGAAGAACTCTTTTAATTTTCTTAACCCTTTGCCACTCAGATACGCTCTTCAAAGTGTTTGTAGTCCCTCAGAAAAGCATAATAAAATGTAATACCTTTCTTACAAGCTTCAAGTTTAAATGGTTTATTTTCCAACCTTAAAATACTGATGAGCAGCAAACAGCATAAAACCTGAACAGTCTGCGAGTTACTCACAGGTTGTTATGGTTTTATGCTTCTTGCATGTAGCCATTTTCACTTTGCATCTGAGCGGGAAACTCTTTATAATGTTTCTATTTCTTCTAAATACACACATTTAACATTCATACGAACAAAGATAAAGATTAAGCAATTTTCGTTCTAACAAACATATCTGAAAGAAATATGTTTTCAGAATGTTATGTTTTTAGGGGGAGAAAAGAATCAGGTGGACATGGTTCAACTGAATCTGTAAAAAAAGTTTTATACTGAGTAGAGATTGGTGGTGTTTTTTACAGTTGTATTTTCTATGAAGGTGCTCCAACTTTGCATAAACAATTAATGTGTGTGTTTAATGTGTATGTATCATTTCCTCTATGTCTAAGTAGCAAATAATTATAAATTGTCTTAATATGGTCAGTTGTAGTAAAAATTAAACACATGTCTGAATTACCCAGTGGATGAATAAAGTTGGCCACAACAAAAATATTGGAATTAAATTAAGGCTAATCAGGGACGACACTTTCTTCCTAGACTCAATTTTTGTAATCAAGAGACTTCCTTTACAAGAAATTCCATTTAAGTGGAAAGTGTGGCCCCATATAAGCCTAGGGCCCTCAATCATGATTATTATATCTCAATTCTATTTTAATTTAATCTTGTCAAACATACTATATTATGAAAAAAGCAATGAATATAGTGCAAACATGTACAAATGTTATAATTAGAGAGTAAGTCAAAAATCCCCCCAAAAGGGAAACGCCGCGAAAATTCCCCCTGCTATGGGTAGCGACCCGCTTCCCCTAAAATGGATTGAGGGCCCTGAAGCCTGTGCCTATACTGCACAGGTTAATGTGGGACAATATTTTACGCACATGATTTAAGCCCTCTTTTCCCAGAACTAGGCCCACTTAAATTTATTGGAGTATAAATACATGTGCTAGAATTAATTGTTTGACAGTGGAAGGGTTGTAGGGGTCAAAAAAGAAAAGTGAACTGAACTATATTTCCTTCTTATTTTTACAAGCAATATTTTGCTTACACTAATACATTAGTCTTGTATAAGTCCGATTTGGTAAGGCCATTAAATTTGGGGCCTTGAAATCTTTGCAGATTTGTTATCCTATCCATGGAAGTAAAAGCAATAAGTCTTTGTAAAATCATTTTTACTCATTTCATTCTAAATTTTTCATCTTTTCTCATTTACCTTCTTTGTAACCATTTGATTAAATCACAAATTAGATTTAACTCAACTTTCCTCAAACCAAAAAATAGTTTTCACATGATTTTCTAAGGACAAAAAGCAGAGTCAGTGGTTACAAATTCAATGGCGTTAAAAATCGGGTGAGAAATGCGCCAGACATTACGCACACTGTGACAATACCACTGATCAGTAACCGCATACTCATCAAATAGATGACGCAAGCCATATAAGGATAAAAAACCACCAGGCCTTATTGATTCTCCAAGACCATGCAGACTACGTCGATGCCTACCGCAATTCCTGATGTAAACAGCCTAAGCATCTAGGAGACATAGCTATCCATTTAGTTCATGCAATATTGATTCCCCAATACTTCAGGCAAAATGGATCAATCCAATGTCTAAAAGATTTTCCCCGTGGAAATATAGAAGCCTTGCGTCAAATGCCAACGCACACTAATTACTGCTTTTCCCCAGGGAAGCCTTATTTATTTGTCATAGTGCATACCTGAGACTTGCCTAGAGACTTTGATACTGTACTAGCTTAGGGAAATTTTACCCTTAATCATATTTAATTTAAGACCTATCTTACTAAATTCAAGTTGTATCGGCTCCATTTCCAACCATAACGTACTTATGAGCAGCAAACAGCATAAAACCTGAGCAACTTGCAGGCTGTTCTGGTTTTATGCTGGTTGCATACAGCCGTTTTTACTTTGCTTCTGAGTGGGAAAGGGTTTACCTTTCAAGGAAAAATAGATTTTGAAATTGTTCACCTACAACAGATTAGAGAAATTTTCACCTGTCACATTCATGTGCAGTTTTATAAATTGAAGTGCTCATTTCAAAGATTTAGCATCGTAAAATTGTGAGTTTCATTATTCTTTGAATTTTAGGTGGTTTTACACCTTAAATGTTTTTCAGCAAGGAAAAAAACAACAAGAGATGTGTTTGTCAGAAACACAATGCTCCCTACTGCGCCGTTTTGAATATTCTTTTTACCTTTGACCTTGAAGGATGACCTTGACCTTTCACCACTCAAAATGTGCAGCTCCATGAGATACACATGTATGCCAAATATCAAGTTGCTATGATCAATATTGCAAAAGTTATGACCATTTTTTGAAACCTGAACACAAAGTGTGACAGAATTTGAGAAGGACAAACAGACAGATGGACGGAAAGACGAACAGTGCGATCACTATTTGCCCACCTTCGTGGGCATAAAAAATTATTTTACAAATGTTAGTTGATGCAATTCTGACGAACATCTGACCAATTTGGTGTGGTCCAATCAAAAGCAATCAGGATGGGGTGGAGAGGTTGAAGGAGTGG
This sequence comes from Dreissena rostriformis, assembly GCA_007657795.1. Taxonomy (NCBI): domain Eukaryota; kingdom Metazoa; phylum Mollusca; class Bivalvia; order Myida; family Dreissenidae; genus Dreissena; species Dreissena rostriformis. Next base: position 2,602 of record VMBQ01005979.1, on the reverse strand, counting down.
GGTTGAGCTGTTGCTTGGTAGGGGGTGGTTGGGCAGGATCTGCACCCTCGGACATTTTCAATAACTCTTTGAAATTCCAAGGCTTTTTTTCATGGAAATAAAAACACATTTTATATATATGTATTTGGACTATTATACCAGTATATTTATACTTAATTCTAACTTTTTCCATCAAATAATCGGCAAACATTGAAAATGATTTGAAATGCAGCATAAAGCGTGTTGGGACACCTGTTATTGATAAAGCACAATGTTTAATATGTCCACAGGGACGTTTTGTTAACTCAATGTTACCATTTGTAGTAAAATCAATACATAAAAACCTTCATTTGACTTCAAGAGCAGTGCAAAAACTGTTTATTTCACACATTCATGTACATGTATACTCATTAATAATACAGTATAATAATGACTCAATACCCAATAGGATTCTTCTTGCAGTTAACGGCTTCTTGAAGCTAAATGCTAGTCAGAGAATACTGACAGTTTGCTAAGGTTCAGTTTAGTGGCCAGGGCTTTTTTGGCTTATTAATAACCTTTATCAGGTGGTAATCCCAATGGCAAAAAAGTATATTTTTTTCCCAAATCTAGCTTGCCCAAACATTCCCAATTGATGGGTTGACTTTCTTATTTTAGAAGGATATGATTAGTCCAGAAAAAGAGCATTTTGAAGTTGCATTTTTGGAATATTCTGTTTCATGTAAGTCGTATTACTAATAATTCAAAAGGCATTAATCAAACAATAAACAATCAATACTAAAATTCATGGATACATGTAAATGTCATATTCCCAAAATGATGAGAAAACGCCCTATGGGCCAAGAATACACTCTTTGCATCGAGAATCTTTGTGACGTTGATATGTGACTGACCAAAACAAAACATGGGTGACTATGGGATTAATAGCCTGTTTTATGCATGTATTGAAGACACACGCACATTGATCTTTTTTCTCATTTACATTCTGACAGTAAAGTACACGTGTGTGTTAAACACATGGCTCAACAACTAACATTCATAACAGAAAAGTCTGTGTAAAACATATGGCTCAATAAAACACTGTATTATGTGAATTGGGAATAAGACATCAATTTGGGAATAAATTGTGTTTTATTAAAAGTGCATAATAGTTAATATGCAGTTTTATATGTTGTATTTATTTAGTTTGACAAATTATAATTAAAACAGATACTTGCATATATAATAGCATCATTTAAATTGATTTTACTTCAAAACTGGATTTTTTATCATTTAAAAAAAATCCTCATACAGCGCATGGACACAGTTTAAAAATACAGTTAAAATGATAAAAATACAATCACTATTAACGAAAAAAGTCATGGAAAATTGCTTACTAAGCTTGAATTATAGATAATATATTACAACAAGAAATGTGTCCACAGGACACGGATGCCCCCAACTGTAACTTTGTCAGTTACAAAGTGACCTAGTTTTTGGCCCGCATGGCCATGTTCAAACTTGGCCAAGAGATNTAAGAATGCATCACAATGTTTCTTTTAATACTTATGCACAATGAAAAAGACCCTGTTTCAAATTTTTTTTTAAACACGGTCTTCCCAAAATGAACAGTTATCGCGCATAAAATTCCCAATTTGAAAGGCTAGGGCCTCTTTCCAATTTCCTGATGAAAAGCCCTGTAACTCCAGAGCTTACAAGGGCATGATTCATATACAATGTAACAAAGTTTGAATGTTATTGAACAGATACATGTACAACATATAAAATAGTTAATAAATGTACAAAAAGCAGACAGAAAGGAATGGGCATGATACATGTGAGCCTCGCTCTGTGAAAAGGGGGTTTAATGCATATGCATAAAGTTTCGTTCCAGATTAGCCTGTGCAGTCCACACAGGCTTATCAGGGACGACACTTTCTGCCTAAACTAGATTTTTTGCAAATAAAAAAAGAGACTTGAAAGCGGAAAGTGTCGTCCCTGATTAGCCTGTGCGGACTGCACATGCTAATCTGGGAACGACACTTTACGCACATGCATTAATCCCCCTTTTTACAGAGCGAGGATCATGTATCTGATCATAGTTTTTCCAAATATCACAGATTCATTTTGACATTAAAACAAGCCTCAGCCAAACCCATACATCTGGCTAGTGTCAGAACCATTTATTTATCCCAGCTAAAAGATGTAATGGGGATGCTTAACCCTTTGCATGCTGGGAAATTTGGCGTCTGCTAAAATGTCGTCTGCTGAATTTCTAAAATTAGCATTTTCTTTGATTTTTTTTCAAAGAATACTATCAGAATAGCAAACAGTTTGGATCTGGATGAGACGCCACGTTCTGTGGCATCTCATCTGGATACAAACAGTTTGCAAAGGCCTTCAAAATTCGGTTCCAGCACTGAAAGAGTTAAGTGCTTTGTTCTCTTTTGTTTGTTTATTTATCATCCATTAATCTGACAATAATCTTGGGTCCGTTTTTCAGGTAACATGTAGTTTCTCACGCCTTTACTACAAAAATGTCATGATCATATTATACTGCTAATCTGTTCACGCCTTTTCCTGGCATATCTAAGGGTGCATTAAGCGGACCCATTCCCAAAGCAAAGTGGTAAAAAAAATTCCA
>VMBQ01005978.1:0-60541 GCA_007657795.1 Dreissena rostriformis | reverse complement strand
TAGTAGTGGTAGTAGTAGTAGTAGTAGTCGTAGTAGTAGTAGTAGTCGTAGTAGAGATAACAAATCATAATATCAGCGACTATATTTTGATTTGAAAACGTGTTATGGTCCTAACACTGATAAAACACCTTGACACTGCCCTCCCACATTGTGTGTTATACATACATGTCTTCATTTCAATTTGTATGTGTTGTCTCTAATATAAATACTTGTAATGTTTATGCCTTACGCATGAAATATTAATTGGTTTCTTATGCCCGACCTTAAAATACATTTATATATACAAACATGTACCAAATAATATCAAACTATTTTACAAAAAGTGTCTCTTGAAAAAAGCATTCTTATCAACAATGTTCTATTGTGTTTTTTGCCATACCACTGTTTTCGACCGATTTACTTTCTGTTTACAGTTATTGTAGGGCATTGCACTTACACTTCGCAATCATGATATTTTAGCCCTTCGAAACAGCTTTTCATATGGCTAAACAAAACATTAACCAATTACTACCATATGGACGCAGTTGTAATTTCTCAAGGAACTTGATGCAGATTTAAGACCAGACCAACACATAATTTAGTGAGTATGTTTGCGTCAAATGAAGTTAACTTTAAAAATATAAATTGTAATACATCAATTACTATTTGTTTGTTTAAAGAACAAAACACAATATTGTTTTAAAACATAACATCTTTAAAATCTAATCCCCTCTTGATTTAATAGATTTCCTACATAATCGATACTCTAAAATGATGTGTGCAGTATCCGATTCACGCGTTACGATTTGGCATTCATTGTTCATTTCATTTAGATTATTTCATTTTTTTAAACATCGCGAGTTTAAATGTTGCAAGCATGTGTTATTGTTGTTGGTTGTTGGTTTGCGCCAAAGCGCCATGGCTCCAATGATATATTCAATCAAAATTAAAAAAAAATGTATTTGCATATTTATGACACACTATGATAAGCAAGTATCGCACCAATCGTTTGAACGTCATTGTTTATATACAAATTTATATTAAGTCGAATCCTTTTCCATCTGTCTTCTACTTTGATGTATATAGCATATCAACGAATATGTGCGTTGAGACGAAACCTGACCGTACGTCCTGAAAACCTATGATGTGTATACTTTTCTACTTAATATGATTTTGCTTGGCCTTTAAGACTAGGCATGCGATTTACACAAGTTCCGGTTGTTTCGAGATTTCATCTATAACATTTTGTTAAATCAAATGCAGAGTTGTGAAGATGATCTTAATTTTTTGCTTTATTTATTGGAGTCTTGTTGCGTTGGTCTGGACTAAACGAGGTATGTTTGGTTACTATTATCTTGCAAATATGCAGCATCATGTTTGTATTTACAATACACTATAAGATCTATTCTCGCAACGTGAAGTTTTACACCGACATTGTACGTTTAACCATGGAAATGTATATCCCAAGGCCTCAACATTATTCGAATCGCTACACGCATGCCAAGCAAATTTCGTCTTGATGTCATTGTTAATACAGGTAATATGTAAATACGTATAATTTTTATTATGAAATATTCATATGAAAGTGATTTTGGTATTTGTTAACAAGAATGTGGCACACCTCCTCAAAGTCATGGGACAGAGATTCAAATCGGTGAAAATGAAGATCCAGCGATGTACAGGAACCTGCCATTTCCGCACGGGCGAAAGATTCAGTACCGATGCAGACAAGGTTTCACCACGGAACCGTATGGTGGGTCCATGACTGAATGCAAGGACGGAACCTGGACACCGATGACCTTGAAGTGCGAAGGTCTGTTTATTATTTTTAGTGATGATATTGCCTTGACAGATAAGTTAGTCAGACAGTCATAGTAGTATATTCCGTTTGCCGAAAAATTAAGATAATTGTAACAGTGCAGAATGTATCGTTCATTGTGCGAACACACGAAAGAAAGATTAAGTAATTGTAAAAGCGTACATACATCCAGAGGCATGAACTAGTATATTTTAAAATAATTATAACTGCAGTGAGGATGATGATGATGATGATGATGATGATGATGATGATGATGAATATGCTGATGATAATTATGATTTTGACGATGATGATGATGATGTCGATGTCGATAATGATGATGATGATGATGATGATTATGATGATGATGAAGACGAAGATGATGATGATGATAATGATGATGATAATGATGATGATGATGATGATGATGATGGTGATGATGGTGATGATGATGATAATGATGATGATGAGGATGATGATGAGGATGGTGATGATGCTGATAATGATGATTATGATGATGATGATGGTGATGATGGTGATGATGCTGATAATGAGGGTAGTGGTGGCGGTGGTTGAGTTGAAGTTGATTATGATGATGATGATGATGATGATGGCGGTGGTGAGCGTGGTGGTGATGGTAGTGTTGGTGGTGAGAGTGGTGGTGATGGTAGTGTTGGTAGTGATGATGATGATGACGATGATGACGATGTTGATGATGATGATGATGATGATGATGATGATGATGATGATGATGATGATGATGATGATGATGATGATGATGTTGAATTCATAAAAAGTCTTAATCTTTTCCACGTCCTGTCTTCATGTGGAGTACAATTGTTTTATATAAATAAGTTGTCACACGCGATATGGCGTCGAAATGTTCCCTTATCTTGTACTAAAAACAAGACAAATTTATTGACCCAGAATCAAAATACCACACCTCATGTGATCAACGAATGACGTCATCAAGTGCCGACTCTCACAACACTTGCTTTAGTTTCAAGATAAGCGGTGACAGGTTCTTAAAGATATTGATGAATTCGTTACACCACTTAATGTTCAGATGTGTTTTGAGAGGTACTCTTAATTAAGCTGTAAGTGTACTTTTAATTCTGAATTGCAGTTTCCCTTTTATACTGTGTTATGTAATCGACTGCAAAAAAGTCGTCCACAAATATAGCCCAACAACCCATGTCAAGAATAGGAACAAGTCGTAAACATGTTTCAAGCCAGAGTGTTCAGACTTATGAAACATTCTGTAATAAAGATGACCCTTTCGTATCAAGATCGTGTGACATTTTTAAGTCACGGCTGAGAGTTAAGCTCGCAATAATAAAAACATTGTTATCTATTTGTTGCTAAAACAAAGGACACAATAACGATTAAAAGCTTATTGGTTATTAAAATTAACTGATTAATTAAGGTGTCCATATTTGATGAATTATTATAGTTTCAGTGTACAATGATTGTGCATTAGTCAGTATGTAAAGAATTATTGAGTCTAAAATGTATATTAATTGACAGACGATCATAAAACATTTTTTCATAACGATTTTATAATTTTTCAATTCATTGATGACATAAGGAAGCTGCTTTCTCTAGTTAATTTCATGAAATTTGATATATCGTGGAATCACATCACCTTGTGAGCTTTACATGTAACATGTGATTTGCATTAGTTATTCAATTGAATTACTCAATTCAGCAAAAGCGGGCTTAAGTAATGATAATGAAATGCTTTTCTTTTAACTTGCTTTTCCTTTAGCGCCGTTTGTTTAAATGTTACTTGAACGCGACTTGTTAACAATTAAGCAATATTACAATTAAAAATACGTAGTATAGACGAAAGCAGCTAAATAACACGCTTGAGTAAGACACATTATACAAACACGCTTGAGTAAGACATTTATACAAACATTGTTACTCTAGTGCATTTTTTTTCATCGAAAATGTGTACTTTCATTTTTTTTTAAATAAATATGTAACTAACATAGCGTTTAAAATAAGAGCCCTTTCGATAAGGCATACATGGTCAAGTGGTAGCGCGATCAAGTTTGTTTTCAAATATCCCAAGTTCGAATCTCGACGCAGACGATCCTTTTTTTATTTAATCCTTTAAAATCTTATGGGTTTCGATCGGGCGAACATATAGAATATAATTTGATTGATTGGACACATGAACATCGAGAAGATGTAATACGTAGTTTTCCAAATATGGAAGCCATTTTAGCGACAGCTTTCCTGCTATTTAGTGATTAAATGCTTGCAATCAAGCCATTTTATTAGATTAAAAAGATGGTTACTTTCTAACTATTTGTTAGTAAACTCAATTAATGAAATTATCTCTTTATATTAAACAAGTCCCCGAGGAAGAATTAGTGTAACGGTCTACTAATAAATGATTACGTAATGTTACGATTTCAAAAATATCAGTAAGTTTCATTTGAAAATAAAACATGTTTTTATAACATACATGTTGGCATATAATGAACAACATTAAATTCTCAAAAGATACGTTTTTAATTATTCGTCCATTATTAAAACCGAGTTGCAGGTTTTGTTAAGTCGTTATTGCACTAAACGTTTAAACTGCATGCATGTATGTAAAAGACAACTTTTAAATAGCTCACAATATGCAAAAGTACCTTCAAATTGAAATTGTTTAATCACACTAATAACAGCTATAAACTAGTGTTTTTTCTCTCAGGGGAACAATTTACATAAATACATAATTGTTATAATCATTTTTTTCTTACCAGGTTGTATTCATAATATAGAGCCTGTTTGAAATAACCAATTCTGTTAAATTCTTCAACACTGTTAACTTTAAGTAATGATTAGAATGACATCCTACTGATGCATCTGGTGTCACACTCCGTTTATATATATATTTATTTATTTAAGAATATTATTTGTATATCAGTTCGACTGTTGAGTACTAGCTGCTTTAAGAAATACACAAATAATAAGTACACAATGGCAAGCACAGGAATAGCGCCCACAGCAATAGCCACTTGTTAAACACATGCACTATCTAAAACCGTTCATAAAGATATTAAGATAAGTATTTATGAACTCCTATCTTAAACTTAAATTGTGAAATACAAAAGGAAATAGTTTTTAATATATGAAGAAACAAACCATTGTCAACAAATACTATATAAAATAATATGCATAATGATAACAGTAATTCTGTGATTTGCAATTTATTTTGAAGTCTTTATCTTGTTCAAGTGCATAATGTGTTCATGTGGAGTTTATAAGTTGTTTTCTTACAGTCATGCATATGCACTGCGAAACTATAATATATAGCGTAATTGCCACTACCGCAATGGTTCCCACAATTGCGTCGCCATGTAAGCTAATGTGAATGACCTCTAAAAGCTGGACACAATATGTTTAAACAGAATAAAAATAACACAATTCATGCAACATTACTAAGAACCAATTCTCAAAAGACTTTATTAAGTTTTAAGAAATGTTGTGGCAGGTTCACAGGGTCTTAATGAAGTCGTTACACAACTTTATGTTCTGGTGTATGGTCCTTTATTGACTTTCTTACAGGGACCTAGATTAAGAATCTCATTTCAGCATTCGACTAAGCAAGTTCTTAATTAAATGTTTGCTCTCGAGTCATTTAATATGAAACAAAATGACGGTTAAATTGTAAATATGTGCATGGAGAAGACGCATGCCACAGTGTGTTTAACAAATTGGTAATTGTACGTGCAAGCTATTACATTTGTTTTATAATTGGTTAATATTCTAACTTTTGTTTAGTACTTTTTCACTTACCTTACTATCACTTCAGCGACATAACGACCAAGATGATTTAGTGACACGATTGTTAAGAAATTTATAAAACGCTATGTAATAAGAAATACCCTATCCTAATAGATCTGTTACTACAAATTCAAATTACATGTTATTTTCAGAGCTTCGATGCCCAGAAATCAGTTTGGGAAATGGGACAGTTACTTACTATGGAGACAGACGGATAGGGACCTTTGCCTTTTTTCAGTAAGTATTTTTCCAGAGACCTTCTTCAATGGTTAACGTCGATTTGAGTTATTGTCGTTACTCGGTCTGACTTAAAGGATGAGTCAGCGTCTGGACAGGTGTCATTGTCTGCATTAGTAAATTGCACGTTTGGTCAGCGTTTATTCGAAATAAACCAGGATTGTAAAAGAGGTTTGTCAAGTAGCATGCATTCATTATGTCAATTAAAATTATCCAGGTATCACTGGGGGCTGACGAGGTCAAAGCGTCGTCCGTTTCTCTACGACGTCGGGTATATGTTTTACTACGAAACATTGTGTCAATACACTACTTAATCAGGCGAGTTTCATCTGTTCTGGTATTTAAAGATTAGAGAACGAAACATCCAGTAATAGTAGGTACTTATTTTCAGTAACAAACTAATTAGAAATGCGCGTAGTTGCAACCTTTACATTGATTTTTGACTAAAATCGAAATATATTGATTTCAAGCAATGCATACGGTGGGTATTCTGTTAAAATAGTCAATTACAGTAACTTAACTTAAATGAAACTACATGTTACTTTGATCCACTGTACATTAAACATTTTAAAGTCCAAAACAGGTTACGAACATATAATAAATCATTCAAATGCTTTGTTTCGAAGGAAATTACAATTCGCTTCACGTATATGTTTTGCACAGAGTATGTATTTGTTGTGCAACGAACTACAAATATGATTTATAGGTTACTCAAAGAAGTAACCAATCTGTACTTCGCTTGCATGTGTATCGACACACTGTTTCGTAGTAAAACAAAACATATACCCGACGTCGTAGAGAAACGTGCTACGCTTTGAACTCGTAAGCCCCCAGTTGGTATGTGTTTTCTTGAGTTTCTTCTGCAATTGTTTGTCANAACATTGTGTCAATACACTACTTAATCAGGCGAGTTTCATCTGTTCTGGTATTTAAAGATTAGAGAACGAAACATCCAGTAATAGTAGGTACTTATTTTCAGTAACAAACTAATTAGAAATGCGCGTAGTTGCAACCTTTACATTGATTTTTAGCTTAAATCGAAATATATTGATTTGAAGCAATGCATACGGTGGGTATTCTGTTTAAATAGTCAATTACAGTAACTTAACTTAAATGAAACTACATATTACTTTGATCCACTGTACATTAAACATGTTAAAGTCCAAAACAGGTTACGAACATATAATAAATCATTCAAATGCTTTGTTTCGAAGGAAATTACAATTCGCTTTACGTATATGTTTTGCACAGAGTATGTATTTGTTGTGCAACGAACTACAAATATAATTTATAGGTTACTCAAAGAAGTAACCAATCTGTACTTCGCTTGCATGTGTATCGACACACTGTTTCGTAGTAAAACAAAACATATACCCGACGTCGTAGAGAAACGTGCTACGCTTTGAACTCGTAAGCCCCCACTAGTATGTGTTTTCTTGAGTTTCTTGTCTTCTGCAATTGTTTGTCAGAACGCCTAAAACAATTTTGAAAGTGGTGGTATCTAGTTGATATTGTTAAGCAACATGTAACTGAATTATTCATAATTTGTTTCCTGAGCTGACCCGATATTCAAAAAATAATACTTTTTGAGTTTTGTTTCGCTAAGGTAAATACTATTTAATTATTTGATATGTTACATTTGTGTGAGTTACTGTTAATAACAAATGGATTTGATTGTGTGATTTAACCTTAAAACAAAAGCAGATGACGTAAATGTTTTTTGTTCATGCATGCAATGCCTTTAGACATAGATTTAAGCGCCTTTGAACGTGCACTCTTGTATGAAAAGGGCGCTATATGAATCCGGTATAATAATATAATTTAAAAAATAAATAAATTATCCAGCCAGTTGTATTGCCCATATAATGATTTGTGTTGCTTTGCTTGTGGATGTCTAACTGTAAATGATTGAACATATAAACTATTTATATATGTTTGGGTAGATGGGCATGTACGATCTAACACAACTTGTTATTGCTTCTGATATAAAGACATTATGTTGTTGCTGCAAATTAACTATAACTGCAAAACATAATTTTTTAGACTCCATAGAGCCTCTGAAGAGCTTGCACAAAGTTGATTTATGGAAATTAATTCCATTCAAACATTGTGTTTAGCTGTCATATTTCATATTTCGTGTAAACTTTCTAAAATCGTGCTCGAAGGTTCCAAATGTTTGTGAAACATTAAAAAAATAAAATCAGATTTTGTCAGACTGTCGGATTTGTCGAAGTGTGCCTTCTTGATTAAAAACTCTTTGAAGCTGAAACTACTTGCCATACAGTATGAATTATAGATAACAAAAATACACCAACGTTAACTGTAAAACGTTGTCCAACGTCTCACACTGCTCTTTTCAACTGACAAAATGCTTCTATTATCCGCCCGGACCGTCCCGTTGAGCCGCTGTATTGTAGTAGGACTAAATGTACACGTCCGGCCCAGATCTGCATGCCTTGTGATCGGGATAATGATTAATAAAGCTTAACGATGTATTTGTTTCTTACAAACATGTTATGCGTCATTCTACAGCGTGATTTATGTCCATACAGATAAATGATGTGACATGGCAAATTCAAATACGTTGACAATGGTTAATGTTGTTCGAATTTATTTTTCTGTAATTACTGATTATTTTAGATGCGACGAGCAATATGACCTAAGTTCCGCTGCACTCACTGAATGTGATGCGAATCTGAAATGGATGAAAACACCAAGTTGCATTCGTACGTATGTTTTCCTTTTTTGTCATGTTCATTTAAAAGTAATTTATTATATTATGTTCTATAAGTGCAAACCCAAGAGTACAAGGTGCTATGCACTCATCGAATATAAGGCGTTGAATTTAACACCATTGACAAAATTGTATTTTCACGATTTCCAGTGAATGTCACATAATTGCTAATTGTGACACATTATATACAGATAATACCTATCGCAATATGTTCTAATGCGATTATCTGATTCTTACGTCCGTATCTTAGGTTCTAATATCAACCCTTTATGTTTACAATATTTTAACATCATAGCGAAAACATAGGGGATACCACTTAATGCACAGCCGAAACCACTTAGTAATTATGTTAATGGAAAATCAAAACTATAAAGAAATTCCTAGCGCTACGGACGTGCCAGTACATTTTCCTTCAGTGTTAGATAAGGTTTAAACAATTTGTGTTTTTTTTACCACCAAATCGTCCAACCACTTTTTTTTTCTTGCCGACCCTAACTTGTTAAGTTTGGTTGTCCGGACCTTGTCATTGTTGCTTAATTCACTAAAGCAACGAAAAGTTTGCGATCATGTTTGCTATATGAGATCGTATACGTTAGATGAACTTTAAATGTAATTAAAATTACAAACAAAAAGTTAAATTGAGCATTGGAAGATCGTATTCGATTCATCAACTTTTGAATTAACTAACCTTTACTTAATAAATAATGGTACCAAGAGAATATGTACATGTCTTAACGTTATTACATACTATTTATGTAACGACAACAAGAAGTTTAGCCTTTCTTTCCTACTATTATGTCAATTAACGTGAAAACAAATAGCTATTTTTGCCTAAACTATGGTAGGTCCCTGCGTTGTATGCACACGCAGTCAATACGTTTTGTTCGGGGTTTCCATTACTACACATGCATTCTGACTTTTACAGTATGTTTTCACTGGTATACAAATACTATTTTGAATATAACAAAACCTTAAATTCGAGCATTTTTGTATTTCATACGACATGTGAACATTCAATATCGTGTGTTTTGTATCGTCGATTTAGCTGTTTTAAATTAAATGACTTAAAAAAGCGAAAACATAAACGCTTATATTTGCATTACTCATATTAATTCCGCATTAAATAATTGTTTGTTTTATAATGTTATCTAGTAGCAATAATCATCAACTAAAACAATCCGTATATTGTGTTTTCATATCGATAAAATACGTATTGTGTGTTTGTTGTTAAATATACATGCAGTTAAAACAAATTGTGCCTAAATTAAATTCTTTTTTTCTCAAAATCAGTGTTGATGCATTTTACATTCATAGTTCGTAAATTTGTATGTATGTTATCATAAAGTACCATTACAACAACTTTGTATTGGTATATGCACCTTAATATTTATAAAAAAGACGTCCTTGAACATGTGCGCCACATTACAACTTATAACCGTCATGGTTTAAATGCGATGTTGTTTGTATTTTATTTGTGTATGAAGTATACCTTATGGTAATTTTGAGATATTTTGGGTTACCATACTGCAAAGACTTCCATTTTCTTGTATGAAACTCATTCTTGGATTTGTTACCACTTCCAAAGATTATATATGTTCGTAAGTAACCTAAATGGACCCCAAGGTTAAATATCATTAGTAACAATCGTCGAACAAAAATACGCATCATTCCATTCCGTTACAGCATTAATATCAAAATGTTTAAATCAAGGCCCAATTGAGAGAGTTTAACAATGAGCCCGATACACAGACACCTTCTGGGGTCTAATGACAGTAATTATCTTAATCATTAATGTATTTAATCAATTCGGCAATGATAGAGATATACTTGATGGCCCCAAATCAGGAAACTTGTGCAGTGCAACAAACCTATCTACAGTGTTCTCAAAACGAAGGTTTTAATAAGCACCAGAACCTTGCATGTATGACATCAAACATACAACAATACATCCAAATAGACTAAATGACAGAATGTGTTGGGGTTTTATGGTCATATTGCTAAAAAAAAACATAAGGTGTGGCTTTTTAATGAGTTAAGTACAGAGGTGAATGAAAAGTAGGTAATTTCCAAGAGATTGCGCCTTTCCGAATCAAAATTCACGTAATCACAACGAATACCTCCTGTATTTGTGTATTTTAAGGTATCATGGGTCCAAAGGATACTATTGAATACACCGGTAGAAGTGTAACTCTGTCATGTTCGACTGAAGAAGCAGGCGACATTTGGTGGGAGAAGGACAATGTGAAAATGGACGAAGGAGGACATTTTCATGTAATATTAGATGACATATTTGTTCACCTGCCATTCTATAAAGCTGATTAAATTAGATCATATGTTTACGGCTTAATACCAATCACATAGACCTTGTACTATCGATATTTATTTATTATTTATATAAACTAGAACAGCCTGGGGTCGTCTCAAAACTGGTTGCAGAGCAGTTTTAGTTGCAAGTTAAAGTTTTCTTTCTCCTCGATTTGTAACTATATGCTAGTGCGTATTATCAACGCTATTGCAACTTCATTTCGAGACATCAATCACGCGCGCGACTTCCAGACAACTTGTTAAAAAAATGGAGTCGTTATCCTAAATCTGCTCTTATTGAAAAGTGAACTCACTAGTTTTAGTTTAGGAAGACCATGTTTGTGATTGTTTAAAACTACCAATTGCATGTTTTTACTGTCACTGATTGATACAAAACTATATTCAGAATAATAAGTTGTTGAACCGGTTTCGCTGAGAGAACAACTATGTAAAATATTTGTAACATACTGATTCATAGGAACTAAGGGAAACCAAATAGTGTAATACCTCCATTTGTTTCATTTACAGTGTAATTAAAAAATAAATGGTAAAGTGTGTGAATTGTATTTTTAACAAAAATGAATAGAAATCTAGCTATTCAGCAAAAACTTGGGTGCGGGAAAAAATGTGCACCGCGGGCGCAAGCAAATAAATAAAATAAATAAATATATATATATATATGTTTTTATTTACGATTGTTTTTTGTTTGTTGAAATTCGTGTTAATGTTTTGTTTTCTTTATGATATACTAATTTTAGTTGTTTATAAAGTTGGTATATCTCAAGAGGGTAAGTTATTATACAACTTCTAATATTTCTCAAAAGTATGCATAATAAAAAAGTCTAAGTATTTTCCGTCAGCCCATTGGTCAGAGTAAAATGTTCACTATGGATGACACAGCGAACAGTTCAAATGATTCTATTTGCTATTTTAATTAATATTTTAGCTCTGGCTTTCCATTCTTAGTGAGGATTTTATTATATAGCAAATTATTCATTTGAGTTGATCAATTGTATTTTGTGGGTTTATTTGATAAATTGTTAACAAAACAGGAAAGATAAAAAAAACATTTGTAATGCTTCATAAATTTAGAGGTAAACACACAACTTTCCATGTTAAATAAAATTAAACATATTTTACGGGGACAAAAATCAATAATTTTGAGACTCAACATGGGGAATCTATGTTAGTGCAGTATACCATTAAACTCATTGTTTTCCAATGCAGATAGAAAACACTGCGTTATTGAAAACGCTACTTACCTGTACATACAATTTATCGCAGATATATGAAGCTAAGCATTACGTGTTAAGTGTTTTTCTTAAAATTTCTTAGCAGCTTATTTCCAGACTTTAATCAAAGTTGATCGTAAGATCTATTTCGAAAAGGAAATGTGTACTGAATCAGCCTGATCCGCTTCATTGGTGTGCCCAGGGTTACATGATTTTTATAAAAAAAATGATTTTTTTTTGTAATTTATTGCCATTTCAATGAAATGGCAAGGGGGTAGAACTTTAGGAGATGGTCACTATGATTTTCGCATCAATTTGTTCTGTTCCTACTTGTACTACTGAACTTTGTTGTTTTTTTAATACGTATAAATTGCAATTTATCAGCAACCGTTGGCCAAACGTTATCAACGGGATGTTCTGTTTCAATGCTGTTTCTCAAAGTAAGGAATTAAATTAAAATTTCTGAAATTAGAATACACTGATAAAATATGCGTTTTGCCACAGCTAATGGTGGTAATGGTATGAACATGTATGCTTCATTGAATCAATTTAAGTTACAGAACACAACTAAACACATCTTAAAGATAAAGCATTGCATTTACTTATGAAGGACATTTGGAGCATCAATAAGTTTACTTAAGTATTTGTAGGTCCTTCAAGACAGACTATCAGATCAACTGTTCCCTATAAAATCAAATTCATAGACTAAGGGAATATTATACATTTAAATACTTACTTAATTTAATAACATTGTGATTAAGCCGTTTTTGTCATTTTCAGATATGGCAGACAAGAGCTATATTTTACCTTAGGATTGCCATAGTAGAGGAACAGGACTCGGGTGTGTACACGTGCGTTGCTAAGGATACAACGGGCTGTACAAGACGCAGTGCACGTCTCACAGTAAAGAACTGGGGAAAACATGAGACATGTACGTTATAGTTAATACACATTTGACCATATAAATGTGAAGCATTTATATGATGATGAGCATGACCCTGGCATTAGAATCGAACGTAGGTACTTTTTCAGAATCTTCTCTGCAAAAACAAACATTTGGAAGACTATACTAAAAACACTATCTTTCATATTAATAATAGTAATGATTGATTACTATGTACACGTTTTGCACTATGGCTGTAACTCAATGAACTTCGGTTGCAATCTAATTTTAACTTACATCTACAAGTTGCTTTTCAACACTGCACTGCACTGACTATTATATATTTATACCATTGTATTGATTATACAATGAATAGGTTATGATCAATATATGAAATACTCAACATTCGATGTTGAGTATATTTATAAATCTCACACGACGTCATATTAAAACGACACATCGTATACATGAATATTGTGCAGTCATTTGTACTAAATGTATTGTTCATACAGTTCAAGTGTATGTATTACTTATCTTATAAATGATGTTGAATCTAAGTATTCGTTCTACAAGACGCCACAGCACAGCCTTCGTTCAATTATTCTATGTTCAATAATTCATTAATACAATAATAACCTGAGGTATGAAGCAATAACAAAATGATTAATACTTAGAGGATAATACACGGCTGAGCCAGGCAGGGCAGTGATAATCGGCCCGCATGGAGCATAACGGCCCGACAGCTTTAGCTCGAGGGCCGTTTGCGACCTGGGACCGATGATCACTGCCCGGCCCGGCTCAGCCCTGTATTAACGTCTATACTATATATCTTACTTTTATACTGAATTATAGATGGGCACATGTTTTGAGATTCTACTGTATTGTGCAATTATATTTTGTTCCTTCACTTAAAATTTTTACCGAACCAGCTGTCCGTACTTTTATTTTATTTCAACTGATAACGACATTTATGACGTATCTCGTGTGACGTAATTTATAAATGTGACGAAACACACCGCTTTAAGCTAGACACTCGTCTCTGGATTTTAGTGACAATAATTGGAACGTTGTGGTTTATTCAATAGTAAAATATTTATTTTAAAAAGGATCGAACGAATCCAAAACGTATTTCGGATTGTATGTTTGTAATTTATAATGGGAAACTTCAAGAGGAATACATTAAATCACTCCGAGCAGTCATTCTATTTCGTAAAACGTTTAAAAAAGTGTAGTTTGAAATAAATTTAGATAAATTGATGCAAAAACAGAAAATGGAAGTGCATATCGCATATCGTGCAGAACAGTTAAACGTTCAGTTGCAATCGATATTTTTTCATTATTTCAATTGTGTGGTACGTTTAATTATCATTTGTAATTATTTCGTTGATTTGTGGCTTAATTTTATTTATCATTGTTGGCAAAGACTGAATGTAGGCGCCATTTTGTTCAGTTGACGTCGCGCGATCCGATTCTGAGGGCCGATTATAAATAATCGGCCCTCGCATGAGGGCCGATTATTTATAATGGCCCCGCAATTGTGATAATGGCATGAAAAACTGTACACATGTGTTACTTTATATAGTAGGGTATTTATTATTGATTCATAAGTATCTTGTCAAAATATGTCTTATGGATTTATAGACTCGCTCACAATACAACCAAGACGGAACAGATATCGATAACATATCATATGGTCTTCATTTGAGTTAAAAAAATACATCTACACGTTAGGAATGATGATATATACAATATTTTACATGACAATTGTCACTGTTTGTTCAATAAATTTGTAAAAGTGCATTATACCACTGTGTATTGTGTGCAAAACAACGGGTCTATCTTTCTTGAAATGCAATCAGAAATGTAATGGGAATCCTTCTACCTTAGTATATGTGTAAGGATCAGTAGACCGTTTCAATCAAAATCGTAAGTTATTGGTAAGCATATTGCAGTTCTCCCAATTTAAAATCGTATATGTTTCAAAAGTTAAAAGAGATCAGTCAACTAATCGTAACTTACTTACGAGGGTTACAGAAACGGTCTCTTGGTCATTAATTGCAAGATAAAAGGCAACTATAAAGGTAAAAACAAAAAGTTAATAATCCGTCCATGGCGTTAACACAATGTGTACATAATTAAAATTGTTTAATTGCGTTACAGTGCAGACGTGTAAAGCATTACTGAAAAAGTAGTAGGATTACCTTTACAACATTGATCCCATGTATACGGTCAATGCGACACTGAAAGGTTTAATATCTAAATGATATCCGTTTTTGTCCGGCATAAATAGTGACTTCGAACATCATAGTTGATGAGATATCACACCCAAATTTTTACAATGGTAATCTTAAACACGTTCACACATGTAAATAAGTCAGAGTGAATTCAAAACACAATTTTTATGTATTACATTTTTTAACGATATTTGGCTGTGCTGCGTATTAGATTAAAAAAAAACAGTGGATGTATTTCATTACTATAAGTTTGGTAATTTAAATAATGAACATGTCACTTTAAATTACTTGAGTTAAAACATACTTTAAACCCGATATTAATCGTCGGGCACTGATGTTCGTGGATTTTCGTAGGTTTCCCACGAATTTAAATGTTCGACCCAAGTTTATGTTCGAAGTCTTACATCCGAAATATAGCCAAAACGTTTGCGACATCAAACTGGAGGTTGGACAACCAGGTTCGACATCTCGGTTAATATATCAGATCTATTGATTTACATTTTAAAACCGTTTATTGTTTCATTTTGATAACCACCTTCTAACTAGATGTTATTTATGTAAGTAAAGGTTAACCCAAATTTGCGATGTTACGGTCCACGTATAGAGACAAGTTGCTAAACGCGCCAGACATGTCGACGTATCGGGGTGGGAAAATGTGATTTTAAAATTAGAGTAATCATGAAGCTATACAATAACAATTTAAGCCTGTTCATTCTGGACGAAAATTTGCTCACCTGTTAATATTCGTGTAATGTTTTCTTCTCAATCAAACAGACTAATCTGACAGAATATCTTAAAGTTATATATCTCTCTATTTTCAGCAAGTATATATTCGCGGTTTATTTTAATGTTCATGCGCGTAACTGTAGTCGTGTTAAATTGTCAATAAAAAAACCCTGTTTGTTTTACAATTACATCAGATAAGATGGGTACCATAAATTTGATTGTTTGTTGTGATGCTGTTCAATTGTACGTGCGGATGTTCAAAAAATTGGTTGTTACACAAGGCTTTACACACCTCGTTATACAATTATTTTAAGGATAAGAAAGGGGCAAAACGGGTAACTGACACGTTGTTGTTATAGCGTATGTAAACTGGTCTTTATTCGTGTTTGAATTGAGGAAACACATTCTAAATTTATGTTCAGATTCTTGGCAAAATAAGAGAAATCCGCGAATAAACGATCCAACGAAAATGCCCGATTATTCGATTCCAATAAATTTCATGTCAACGAAAATATACACAACCTCAGAACGGCATATGTTGCAGACCGAGAATCCGATTTTTGTATAAACACATACAATTTATTGTCTGAGTGTTACAGTATATATATTAAATATACATACATACTTATCCGGTTAGGGCCGCAGGCTGACTCAGTCTCCAATAGCCCCCCTCATGGTGAGTTACCCAGGTTATATCCGGCATTACTGTGTATATTTTATATCCCATGAAAGCGTCCAATCTATTCTTAAAATTGTTCAATGTCGGAGCTATTCATATATTTCATCTGTTGATCACTTCCGCTAGAGGATTACCCTCTGTAAGAAGTGTTTACTGACATCTTTCTTGAATGAAGTTTTCTTTAGTTTAAGTGACTGTCCGTGTGTTGTTGTAGGGGTAAGATTAAATAATTGTGTTTTATCAATATGTTCTTTGTCATTCAACAGCTTATACACCCAAATCATGTCTCAACGAAAAATACGATATGCCAATGTTGGGATCTTAAAAATGTTAAATCTTTCTGGGTACGGTAAATGTTTAACCAAATGGAATAGCTTGGTTGCTATGTGTTGTACACGGATTGTAATTAATGCATATATATGTTTAAATCTAAGTTGTCTCATTACGTTTCCATCCCCAAGATGTGGTCTTATCACGGCTTTGTAGATTTTTGTAAATTGTTTAATGTTCATATGTTCAAAAGTTGTTCTCACAAGACGATCATAATATTTGCGTTGTTAATACATTTATTAATATTCTCTCGTAATTTCAAGTGAGTAAAAATAGTATTTTATGATCCCATTCTTGTGTATTATTTGGTATTTCTGTTTTGTCAGGTCCTTCTCCTAGCGATTAGGTCTAATTTGGTTTATGTATATAAAAGTGGAGAGTGCTGCGTTTCGCGGTGTTAAACTGTTGTAACCATGTAACTCAACTGGGACAGTATATCAGTTTCTCTCTTTATTTATTAATTGCCCAAAGGCACTTCAGTAAAGTTGAACAACTTTGCGTCATTAGCAAACAATTGGATAGTGGTTTCGATCGTGTCGTCAATATATACATACATATCAAACGAAGCGTTGGCCCGAGTAAGCTTCTTTAATGCACATTCTTTGTCATCCAGATATGTCTCTTGTTGTTCGATGTTATAATTTTAACACTTTTCTTAGGCATCTATCGATGGGTAATGCCAAGTATGGATTTTGTCCCGTAAATAAAACCATTTTTCATTTAAGGATTTAAAAAAAATATCATCCACCCATTTGACTTTGGACAACATCGAAGTCTCCTTTATCGTATTGTATTGTTTTCCGTCTGGGATTTTACTCTGGAATTACGGACAATAGTGAATGCTATCGAATTAATGTTCAATTTCACCTATAGAAAATAGCGTTGAAAGTTATTAATTAATAGCTTGTCAGTTGAAAACAACAAATAAGGCATACTCGTTTGTTAAGAGTTTCTATATATTGTGCAGAAGTTCACATTTTCACACACACAAGTCTCTGTCCGCCTCAATAAACTCATGACTAATGCATGTCTCAGGAGCAAATGACGTCGGTGATAAGATGCTCAATGTGCACAGTTATTTTAAAATCAATAGATGGCAACGCTATGGCTAAACATGAAAATTTGTACAGACGGACAAACGTACAGACAGACAGTGCAACTTATATAGACCACCTTTTGCGAAAGATGCCATCAAAGTAACCTAACTTCGAAAAGCAATAACCAAGATATTTTACCCAAACATAAATTGAACTTGTATAAAGAAGTTTGCAGTGAAAAAGGAGTAACTGAGTCAAATCTACATTCAATATAAATTATCTTAATTCATAACAAGAGTGGAACATGGTTTGTCTTAGATTGACCTGATGACGTTTTTTTTTTAACGCACGCAACTCAGATTCGAACTCGACCTAGATAGTGTCAAGATGCACATTCGGGATAAGATTTATCAATATTGAGTCATAATTATAACCTCCAGAGGGGTACAACAGTTTTTCTACGATTTTAACTGGTGACCCAGCATTTGGACGCATCTGACCCAGATTCAAACAAGGCCAATATAATGCCATACTAAACATTCTGACCAAGTTACATCAATATTATGTACGAACTGTAGTCTGTAAACTGGTATAAAGGGTTTTGTAAAATTTGACCTTGTGATCTACATTGTCGACTCCGACGACCCGAATTCGAACACATCCTATATATTTTCTAGGTTAACATTCTGACCAAGTTTTATTAAGATAACATGAGCAATATTGCATCTTAAGGGATAATAAATTAAAGTTGACACCGGACGCCGCACTAAGCCAGACGCCGGACAAAGGTTGATCACACTAGCTACTTATAAGAAATTCGTGCTCAGGCGCGCTTATAATTAAACATGTACAACTTATGTTCATCGATTGACAAACGTGTGTCACGCAGAGCCCCTTGTGCAAAGGTTTAGAGCACATAAGGAGGTCCATTGTCAAACATGTGCATGGTGTAACATGTTAAATTCAGACAGAATGTTGCAGTCATTAACGTGGTACCGCTTATCCAAATCTATATGCATATAGCTTGAATTGTTTAATGATATTTTTCAGATTGTGGCACAGCGTACACTGATCAAAAACATGAGTATACTGCTTCAAGCTACGTTTCGACGGGTTCAGATGCCTCGCAAAATGAGAATCCTTGGCACATACGTTTATTTATTAAGGTGAATGTATATATTAATAAGTATGTCTTGGAAAAACGTTGCATGCATAAGCTTTTTAATTATTATGGGGAATCTAACTAGAGTTTATATATCTCAATAGTTTGAAAGCACATATCAATATTTTAATCAAACTTCAAGAAATAGATATATAATATAAAGATTTCGCTAGAATTTACATATGTAGCAGTTGGCGTCGAAGTAAATGGACGTAGACAAAAAGGTTTCCGCTGAATAGCTCGAGAACAGATTGAGCTGTAATTGACACTGTATATGTTGACATTTTATATATTTTATTACAATTTTGTTTGGCTTATGGCTCAGGCGCGTCGAAAAGATCATTACCTTAAAGAAAAAAAATAAATATAATAAAGATATAATATTAATGCGATTGTTTTATAGCTACTAAACGTAGAACACGTTTTCTTAATGTTTTTCATATTTCATGTTTCACTATAATTTATCAGCATAAATACAATGTAGACACAGTATATATGTCTAAACATATTTATTTATCCATTTTAATACTTTTATATGCAATACTAATACAAATAATAATACAAATATGCAACCATTGTGTGAAAATGGTGGTTTATTAAAAACAATTGCAATGTTAATATTCTGCATCGTCCATAATACTTTGTTACACGCAATTTTGCATTATGACAATGTTATAAATTTAAGTTACACAGGTGTTTGATGCGGATAATGCATGCTTCGTATGCGATAATTGACGAAATAAAATCAATTTTCCAATATAGTAACGTTTAGTTTAGAAACATTTATCCAAACTTGCAATAATGTTTGGCAGACGTGTTTTGTGATTTCAAATTGTTCGAATTTTGGTTTAATGCCGAGACCTATGCGGATAACGATATGGGAAAGCAGCAGTAGTATGCAAATACGATATTTGTATGTTTCATTTTCATTTTTGATAACCTTGTTTTAGGGACAATCCCGTCCTTTTTGTGGTGGGTCACTTATATCCAAGAGATTCGTAGTGACTGCAGCCCATTGCATAGTCGACAAAAACTTGACGGAGGAACTGTTGATTGAATTCGGTGCGTACATAAAATATGAACACTTTACCAACTTTCAGAATGTAGAAAACATGGAAAATGGTTTTGAAAATAGCATAACCATATACTTTAGTATCGTCGTTGCCATTTCTTAGTGAACGAAATAAAACAATTTAAACTAAGCTTTATTGTAAAAATAAGATGTTCACGGTGAGGCAGCTCCATATAAGTTAGGGATTTTCCATGGACTTTCTGGGACAAACCTGGCTGAATGTATGTATATAGTACACTTCTTGTTTTCCACTAGTTCCATGTAGCTTTTTTTCCACAATGTTACGACACCTTCAAACTGGGAAGCTTTATTACCTGGAATGTTTTGTCTCGAGATGCCTTAGCTCGATAGTTGTTCACATCGACATGAATCGAAGAATTATGCAATTACATGACACAAATACGATGATGCGTCGTAGGCAATATCCTCTTAGCTACGTTAAAGGTGAATGCCATACTCTGAGATAAAACAAACTCTTCGTTTGTCAAACCTCTTATAACATCTGTGTCGAGAGCCATATATAGTTGAAAAAGTGCCAGATCAAAATGTAAAATGTTTGAATGAACCCATAACGCTTTTCTAGGAAGTATATATTTAATTGATTAGAAACATTTACGGAAGAAACATGCCGTGTGCGTTTAAGTTGCAGGCTAAATCATTTGGAAAAAGGACCAATGTCAATATCATAATGAAGTATTACCTCTCCACAAATTGTTCAGAACATAATATGATCAAGCATAACTGGATTTTCAAATAATTTTGCCGTAGTACAAATGGTGATATGTAGTCTTTGCAACAACCAGGTCGCTTGTTTAAGGTCCATGTGTATAGCCAAAAAAAACGAACTTTTTCTATTTGCCCGTAGCATTAGCGTGCCAAGCATGGACGGATTTGAAATAATGAGACAGTCCTTGTGTGAATGAGTGTTCTGTACAGGAACAATGTCTAAGGTCAAATGTTAAGTGTCTACTGAAGGTCAAATGTCACTGAATACTTTTTCTCCACATAAATGGAGTTTTAAATAGTTTTTCATAACTTACAAGAATACAGGAATAGTTATGTGCGTACAAGAAAACTATTCATAGTCTTACGTCAAGGTCAAAATTCCAGGTCAAGCATGAAATGTATACAATCTATGCTTTGATAATGTTCCTGTTAACTAAAACAGGCTCTACTGATTGACATATATTGTGTGAGTCAATCTGATTTCTTTTACCGATTATTGGTCATTGTCATAAATCTCGATTAATTGTAAATTTACAAGCCTATATGTACATTCCGCCTGCAGCCAGCCTGAACTGTACTCCAAGCGGACTTAACAGACGGGGTGTAAAATCAGTCGTTATTCACCCTAACTACAACAAGACAGCACAGTGGGACAGCGATATAGCCCTGCTTGAACTAAGTGAACAGGTTGAATATTCTCTCCGCATTCGTCCTATATGTGTACAAGAATATTCAAAAACGAAAATACCAATGATTGGCGCTTATAGTCCAGTAGGAAAGGCAGTTGGGTGTGGAGTTCTGTTCTATGGCTATCAGCCTTTGAAACTCCAGGTATATATTAACAATGTGGTTTGAAATATGATATAATGAATAAATTACTACAATTTCGATCATGTACAATTGAACTTCCAAACTCAAGTTATCGAGTGAACGAGTTGTCCATACTGAAACGTTGGAAATTTTCTCTTAAATTTGTACACAGCTGTGTAATTATGAGTCTTCGACGTAAATACTTAATTATAATGTGTTGATTTTATTACAAAAAAATATTACAATGTTAACAATTCTGAATGTCAGTTCTACTATATGATTTAAGTGTATTTTGATATGTCATATACATATGCAGTAAAAATAAAATATACGGATGTTGTGTTATTTACGCTTATTAAATTATGTTTTCTTGACATCCTCATAATCCATGCATAGCGTTCACAAGAATCAAACAAGTTAACGACTGAAAAACTCTTCTAATGTTGGATAGCATATCATTATACTGCGCTCAGGAGAGAATAATTTCATGAGTTTGTGTTGACCTTATAGTTATAGCTATTGTTGCGATTTGTCGATGAAAGAGTTAAGGAACTCAACGTGCATGAATTAAAGCCATATTTAAAATGAAATGCGCATGCTTTCAAAATAATATATCAGATAATAGTATACAGTTCCTTACCAACATCTGCAGACATGATAATAATAAGACAGCGACTTCCATTTAGCTGGTAAATGGGTTAATACTCGGTGTTGTTGTAAAATGAGTTAGGAAGCGTCATTTGTTATTTACGCAAACATTCATTTCTTGGTTCAATTTATTTAAAATAAACAAAGAAGAAATACTGCATCTCTAAAACTTCAATTTGAAACAAATGCCTTTTTCAAAAAGAAACGGTTCATTTTAGTCTGTTCTACTTTGTTATTTTAGAAAATTGTGCTGCCCTACGTAGGAAGAGATGTCTGTGATGACGATTTAAAGAAAACGAAGTACAAGTTTACAGATAAGATGATATGTGCAGGTCATAAGGTACGTTTGATGCATTGAACACAAGTTAACAATGCTAACTGTTCTATTTGAACAGTATAGCATTCATAAACTCGTTAAATCATTTGTATGGCAACGTCTAAGTGTCTGTAAGTTACAATTTGTTTGTACAATGTACTTTAATTGTGACTTATGCTACCTATCATATCTTATTCCGCGTGTTCTGATACCTTTTATTCCACAAACAATTACCCATTTATCTTGTTGAACATATTAACATATGTCCATGTGTTATTATGAAACTTATTAATTTTGAAATAATCACAATAATTATACATAAATTATATATGCATATACACGTATAAAACATTTAATGATAATATTTGTTATATTTTTATTTTAAAAGAGTTAAAATGTGAATAGACTTATGTACTCAGATGATAATTGTTTTACATATTTTAAGTAATAAGGAGTACATGTTCAACTAAAAACCAATGTAACCTTGCTGTATAATGCTTTTCATTTAAACAAAAACAAGTGTTTTAACAGTTTTGTTTTTCAGTTTAAATTGTGCATGTGTATGGAAAAAGTTTTTCGCAGACCGTCTTACTTCTTACACTAGCACAATGTTAGCCTTTATACAACATTGCGGTTAAAATTGTTCTTCTATGAGGCGAATTGTATATTGCTCATTTGATTATTATAACTTAAAATAACGCGATCACTAGAACAAAATATATATTTATTAAAAAAAAACACCGTAAACATATAAATATATGATTGATTTACCTTTATGTATAGTATTGTGGCGTTTACCTTGTATTGCATCTCAGCAATTTGCCTTTAATACACAAATACTGGCACCACAAAGTATTATTCTAATAATTGCACAGTGCCTTCAAAAGCATGACCGCCGTCGGCTTATATAATACATATAATCTATACATCGATACTATGAGATAAAAAGTCGCGTGAAATGGCTCTGGAACCATACTTCAAATAGTAGTAAAGCATCAATTGTGAAATATCCACAAGTTCTACACTTCCGAAGGCAGTTTTGCAAGAACAGTCGTATGTTCCGCTGACAAAAATGACAGTTTTGGCTACACACCATCCTTTTACAGCCATTAAGGCGTATTGGCCATTAATAAAATCCTAACAAAAAAGAAATAATTTTGCAAATAAGCACTGTTTTGAGTGTTTTTATAATTATAAATGCCAGATCTGAGTAGTGGTATTTCCTAATGAATGTTTATACAATTAAAAACGGTTGTAAATTGTAGCCAAACTGTTGTATATGAAGTCTGAGTCACAGAATTCTCAAAACTGGGTATTGCTTTCTCCGATCGAAATGTTGAGGGGGGCAATTTTGAAGTCTAGTACTTTGGAAGTTTCGCATGGGAAAATATGTTTTGGCTCTGAAGTGCAAAACCTTAACATAAGCAATCCTTGATGTTTTGAAGCTGCTGGTTTGGAATAAGTTGTCGTTACATTTGAGGAATCTACCGGCCCACATAAAATAAAACATGTGCTTTGTTATTTTAATTATTGCGGTTCTTGATTTGTGAAAGGAATTGAGTTTCAACCTGTGATCTTGGTGGGCCTAGATGATAACAACTGTTTAGCACCCCTATTTGCGCATATTATGGCCAAAGCACATGTCTTTTGTTAGTTAATGCAACGTTTGTTAATTGCAGTTGTAGCACTTTCAATATCAATCGTGTACATGCACATGAAGCATTAAAATGTTGAACTTATGACTCTAATACAATTTTTATCCACACAATACGCTACATGCATTTTGAGAAAGTGTTTTAATATCATCTTTAAGCATGCGTTTGGCTAATTGGTGTAAGGGGCATTTCATTGGTGTTTTGTAATTTCACCTACGTTATGTTATTTTGTTTTACTGTGGCTCAGTTCTAATTTTCAGTGATGAAGCCTAAAACGCAAAACTTTCATAAAATCTTGTATATTATATTAGTTTCATGATGGCTATAAACAGTGCCATATATCAAATAATGCAATGATTTATTTCATATGCACTGTTTCGTAATAATAAATGTCATAGGCAGAACAGCATCCGTTTAAATGTTAAAATGTAGTTTGTTCAAACATGGTTTGTGTTTATTATTTCAACAGTTGTTAGCTTACAATATGTATGCTACAATTGTCATGGCATACAAGCTGTAAGCGGTTTCTAACATATTGACTGGGTAATATAGAAATAATTCTAACACATATGTTGAAGTTGTTGACTGTAATATATTTCTTATGACCTTGTCGTACTAGAACGGATCTTTCATAAGTGTGTTCGCTTTATCTGCATTACATTTCTACCTAACTGCAACATTCATGATTCCAAATGTGTATTTGTGATAACTTTAAATGTATGGGCGTGTATTCTAAAACACCAAAGACATGCAATGACACAACGGCTGCGGCAGTCACATTGAACGCGTCGATGTGGTTTGAAGGGAGAATTTATGAAGTATTTAGGAAATTGAGTTAGGAAGGTATTAGGAAATTTAAAAGTTGCTTTGTTTTGGCTACTTGATTTTATTGCATCATCTTCTATCACACCGCAACCATAAAGATGAGTGTCTAATGTTGCGAATGTCACCACGATGTTTGTTGTTGT
Organism: Dreissena rostriformis; assembly: GCA_007657795.1. Classification (NCBI taxonomy): domain Eukaryota; kingdom Metazoa; phylum Mollusca; class Bivalvia; order Myida; family Dreissenidae; genus Dreissena; species Dreissena rostriformis. The sequence continues at coordinate 35,225 of VMBQ01005978.1, read as the reverse complement.
CCTCCTCACGGCAACTCAGTCAGCTATACGCATGTCCCCACCCACCGCTGTGGTAGGTGACTAACAATGTTAACAATCTATCATAACTTCATGCTTGCAAACTACATGCTTGTTCTTTTTAGGGTATGTATAGGATTAATTTAAAGAAAACATTTATTTAAAATGTACAGACAGAACACAGTTTTATTACGATTCCATAACAGTCATGGAGGTCGATTTGGAAAGCAAAAAGTTTACTAAACTTTAGAAGTCAAAACTAAGCTATTGATCAAAATTGCAACATTTTATTTACGTTCACTTCAGACGGCTCATGTTGTGAAAGTAATGGAAATTAACATATTTTAAACAGAAACTTTCATAACACCACTATTAAGAACAAACAAATACTTACCTCCATTTGTACATCCATCATGTTATTCCGAAAATCACAACAATGACGTTATAACAAAGATGTAATCAAACACGAATCCCAAGGAAAAATAATGACGTCACTTTAAGCGGGTTTTCCCACAAACGTCAGCAATGTCATTTAGACAGGTTTTGTCGCAACGCGGTCCATAAAAAAAAAAAAAATGAATTCCTCTAAATGCGTATGTCAATTGCATACTCAATATGTTCATATTGGAAAATAAAGTAAGTTATGCTATATACATGTTATTTAATTCAGCAACATCGAGCAGGCGACGTTTGCAACGGCGACAGTGGTGGTGGTTTCATGATGAAACATCCAGAGGAATTTACGTGGGTGCTTGCGGGTATTGTCTCTTTTGGGTTCAAGTGTGACAGTGAGCATCACTACTCATATTTCACCAACGTGGGCATGTTCTACGACTGGATTGACAGCATTGCAAACTTTACCGATGAAAATGTCATACTGGACTTTCTTAGAGATCCTGGGAGTAAGAACATGTTTGTTTTTTTGTTTTACAAAGACAAGAAGAAGTTAAACTGCTAAACTGCATGTTTATACTTATTTGCAAGCAAAAAAGCACAGCTTGTATTCGTGCCATGGTTTGTTTGTTAAATATTAAGCATCTACTAGTTTAAGCTACACAAGTCTCTCATTCGTCTGCATCCGCAACATTTCCATAGCACTAAGTTGGGCAACTTACTACAATCTATAACTTTTACAAGCAATTTAAAACAAGTGCCCCACCTTTTCGTATCCTTAGAAGTTTTAGGTTAGTTTTGGCTGAATTTCACCAACGTTTACTGTAATTATCCTTTAGTTACCCTGTTTCAAATGTGTTCATAATTTCAAAAATAGATCAAAACTGTTAACTTCTTTTCTTCTGAGACAAACTAATCCATTTAATAGTTGGTTTGTACCATCATCTTGTGGTCTTCAACAAGATTTACAATTATGCCTCTGGGGTTAGAACGTGTTAGTGCTCGGACTACACATGGATTTTTAGTCAGATATGATGATAATATATCGACACTTTCGATGAAATATTTGTTAACAAACAGTCGCAGTCATATAAACACTACAAACAATTAAAGTGAACAGTACACTATGATTAAGAACTCACTATGCTTTGCATTCAAAATAGGAAGCTGTACTTTGGAGACTGAACGACATGTGACCTACTGGCAAACGTCGAACAACTTGCAGCTGTTTGAGGGAGAAACGGCAAGTTATTTGTCTTTTCTTTATGCAAATATACATAATTAATAATTCTATATAATATCTATGTATAGGAAGGAATATTTTATGTATTGGCACACATTTATTTATATATCTCGTCATCTGCGTTTATGTTTGACATATGCCCATTCATGAACCTTCATGAACCATCTTTACCTTCGTAGATTGTGATGAAATGAAGTCGACCCAATATAATATTAGTAATTGTAGTCACTGTTAGGGTTAGGGCACTACATATGGTATCATTTGCGCTTACATTTCCTAAAATAATTGCGTAAACAAAATATATTTCATGTTTTAAATAAGTGCCAACACATGAATTCATTGTGGCTGGCGAGTAAAAATTCTCATAAAAAAAGAATGTTTCCTTCTTAAAAATACCGCACGTAAATGTTTTTATAAACGATTTAATTAGCGTTTGTGTAGTGGTAATTACCTAAAAGTGCACACCAAAGGGACATTTCTTTAAAACAATGTGAATAAGGCACACTGTTAATGACATGGTTTATTTGAAACTACTCGCAATATATAATAACAAAATATGTGCGTACTGAGATATAAGTAATTTCATAACATGGGATATGTTTGGCCCTTTTTATTGCAACATGTTGACGACATAATAGTGATCATTTTCTTAACCCATAGGCTGCACTGGGTCAATTATCAAGCATGAAAGCGAAGTCTACTGTCACTTCGCATGGCTCCTCAGTCATGAGTTCAATTCACACTTGGGTGTTTACTTTTTGTGAAGTTCTGCTTATTTGTTTTATAAAAACATGATCAGTTTTAAACATTGTTATTTTGCATTAAATTGTAATTTAGGATAAATAACAGTTTTTTTGGTGTAACAGTAAAAAACGGTAACTCTCGTGCCATTTAATAAAGAAAAAAAATATATATAATCAAAATACTCAAATAAAAAGTACACAACACATCAAAGTGTGTAATTTGTTATCTGAGTAACCGAGTACGCAATAAACGTTCATTTATTGATAACACGCCGACTTTTTTTGGCAGGTGGCCAATGGTACAACAATCCAAGTAAGGTGTCCGAATACTGGTTTCGACTATTCGGACTATTATAATCATGACCTCACGAACGATGAAAACGTTTCCACAGCTTACATTAATTGCGTTGATGGCGTATTCACAGACCATGCGTTGGAATGCGAATTAGGTAGGTGCTATTTTATTAGCAATAATTGTATGATTATGAGACAACGTTTCTAGAGAATTAACATTGATCAACAGGCATAGTTTTCTCTGATTTGTATGGATGTCTGCCCACATGTGTAAATGTTAAACGTGGCGTCGAATTTAATGTACCAAATAGGGAATCAGTATATTATCTTTCAGTTTGACACAGCAGAATACCAAGTTCATCTCAGTTGGTTCTACATTTCACAATAAAGCATCATATAAAAAGATATGTCAAATAGATTTAAATTATTACATAATTAAGTGACACCGGTTGGACCCATTTGTATAGTATTCATCTGAATAATTCGGATATGATGTTTGTTTTGTTAACAGACATAAGGCCACCTTCTGAATCGACATTTAGCCCTAGCAAGTGTACACAGATCGCAAATGGGAAAATAATAGATAGTGGTAAATCGTTCACTTGCAACTCAGACTACACGCCTGCGTTCAAGAACGGATCTGATACCAGTTTGTACACAAGATACTCGTGCACGTGCAATCAAACATCCGGTCGATTACAGTGCATGGGGGCAGAGGTAGAATGCAAGCCGAGTACGTTAATAAGTTTTATTCGATTTTTTATTTATTCTCATTTAATAAGCTACGCATTTAAAACAGTAACACATTTAAACTGATTTCTATAAAACAACATAAATTAACAAACTTCGACCAGTATAACAAAGAGTTAATGTGCCTGAAAAAACTCGTACGTAAATATAAACTAAAAAAAAATGCGTATCAAGTAAACGAAATTCTTGATTTCGATTTAGATGGCTGCAAAATTCCAACAAATATTGAACAAGGAATGTCACTATATGACCCGCTCAAACGACGAACCATATCCGCGGCTTACCACTATGAAATACAGCACGGTCATTTTCTGACATTTTCTTGTGAACCATCTAACGAGTTGTACTTCGAGCCGAACCGAAGAATATTCGACTGCGTCAAAGGGTCATGGGTTGCAAAGAAACGCTCCGGCGTGGAAACGTGGGATTTCGGAAACAACGGGTCATTCCCCGAATGCCGAGAAGGTAATTGGAATACAGGTCTTCGCAATGATTTCAAACATTTGATGAATACACCATATATCTTACGAGCATATATGTAATAAATAATTATGAAAATTGAACACTTTTTAAACGTATTTGTTTAAAAATCACTAAGCGAACACTGGTCCATAACGCAAATAATGTCACCAAATAATATCAATCAAAATAGTATAAGTATATGAGTCGCGTTCTGAGAAAACTGGGCATAATGCCTGTGCGTANGAGTTTCAACCTCTGATCTTGGTGGGCCTAGATGATAAAAACTGTTTATCACCCCAATTTGCGCATATTATGACCAATGCACATGTCTTTTGTTAGTTAATGCAACGTTTGTTAATTGTAGTTGTAGCACTTTCAAAATTAATCGTGTACATGAACATGAAGCATAACAATGTTGAACTTATGACTCTAATAAAAATTTTATCCACACAATACGCTTCATACATTTTGAGAAAGTGTTTTAATATTACCTTTAAGTATGCGTTTTGCGAATTGGTGTAAGGGGCATTTCATTGGTGTTTTGTAATTTCCCCTACGTTATGTTATTTTGTTTTACTGTGGTTCAGTTCTAATTTTCAGTGATGGAGCCTAAAACCCAAAACTTTCATAAAATCTTGTAGATTATATTAGTTTCATGAAGGCTATAAACAGTGCCATTAATCAAATAATGCAATGATTTATTTCATATGCACTGTGTCGTAATAATAAATGTCATAAGCAGAACGCATCCGTTTAAATGTTAAAATGTAGTTTGTTCAAACATTGTTTGTGTTTATTATTTCAACAGTTGTTAGCTTACAATATGTATGCTACAAAAGTCATGGCATACAAGCTGTAAGCGGTTTCTAACATATTGACTGGGAAATATAGAAATAATTCTAACACATATGTTGAAGTTTTTGACTGTAATATATTTCTTATGACCTTGTCGTACAAGAACGGATCTTTAATAAGGGGGTGCTCTTTCTCTGCATTACATTTCTACCTAACTGCAACATTCATGATTCCAAATGTGTAATTGTGCTAACTTAAAATGTATGGGCGTGTATTCTTAAACACCAAACACATGCAATGACACAACGGCTGCGGCAGTCACATTGAACGCGTCAATGTGGTTTGAAGGGAGAATGTATGAAGTATTTAGGAAATTGAGTTATGAAAGGTATAAGGAAATTTAAAAGTTGCTTTGTTTTGGCTACTTGATTTTATTGCATCAACTTCTATCACACCGCAACCACAAAGATGAGTGTCTAATGTTGCGAATGTCACCACGATGTTTGTTGTTGTCTTCCTCACGGAAACTCAGTCAGCTATACGCATGCCCCCATCCCCCACTGTGGTAGGTGACTAACAATTTTAACAATCTATCATAACTTCATGCTTGCAAACTTCATGCTTGTTCTTTAAGGGTAAGTGTGGGATTAATTTAAAAGAAAACATTTATTTAAAATGTACAGACAGAACACAGTTTTATTAAGATTTCATAACAATCATGGAGTTCGATTTGAAAAGCGCACAGTTTACTATACTTTAGAAGTCAAAACTAAGCTATTGATCCAAACTGGAACATATTATTTACGTTCAATTCAGACGGTTCATGTTGTGAAAGTAATGGAAATTAACATATTTCAAGCATAAACTTTCATAACACCACCATTAAGAACAAACAAATATTTACCTCCATTTCTACATCCATCATGTTATTCCGAAAATCACAACAATGACGTAATAACAAAGATTTCATCAAACACGAAACACCAGGAAAAATAATGATGTCACTTTAAGCGGGTTTTCCCGCAAACGTCATCAATGTCAATTAGACAGATTTTGTCGCAACGCGGTCCATAAATAAAAAAAACGAATTCCTCTAAATGCGTATGTCAATTGAATACTCAATATGTTCATATTGGAAAATAAAGTAAGTTATGCTATTAACATGTTATTTAATTCAGCAACATCAAGCAGGCGACGTTTGCAAGGGCGACAGTGGTGGTGGTTTCATGATGAAACATCCAGGGGGATTTACGTGGGTTCTTGCGGGTATTGTCTCTTTTGGGTTCAAGTGTGACAGTGCCCATCACTACTCATATTTCACCAACGTGGGCATGTTCTACGACTGGATAGACAGCATTGCAAACTTTACCGATGAAAATGTCATACTGGACTTTCTTAGAGATCCTGAGAGTAAGAACATGTTTTTTTTTCACAAAGACAAGAAGAAATTAAACTGCTAAACTGCATGTTCATACTTATTTGTAAGCAAAACAGCACAGCTTGTATTCGCGCCATGGTTTGTTTGATAAATATTAAGCATCTACTAGTTTGAGCTACACAAGTCACTCATTGGTCTGCATCCGCAACATTTCCATAGCACTTAGTTGGGCCACTGACTACAATCTATAACTCTTACAAGCAATTAAAAAGAAGTGCCCCACCTTTTCGTATGCTTAGAAGTTTTAGGTTAGTTTTGGCTGAATTTCACCAACGTTTACTGTAATTATCCTTTAGTTACCCTGTTTCAAATGTGTTCATAATTTCAAAAATAGATCAAAACTGTTAACTTCTTTTCTTCTGAGACAAACTAATCCATTTAATAGTTGGTTTGTACCATCATCTTGTGGTCTTCAACAAGATTTACAATTATGCCTCTGGGGTTAGAACGTGTTAGTGCTCGGACTACACATGGATTTTTAGTCAGATATGATGATAATATATCGACACTTTCGATGAAATATTTGTTAACAAACAGTCGCAGTCATATAAACACTACAAACAATTAAAGTGAACAGTACACTATGATTAAGAACTCACTATGCTTTGCATTCAAAATAGGAAGCTGTACTTTGGAGACTGAACGACATGTGACCTACTGGCAAACGCCACACGTGCAGATACCTGAGGGAGAAAGGGCAAGTTATTTGTCTTTTCTTTATACAAATATACATAATTCATAATTCTATATAATATATAATATATATAGGAATTACTTAAAAGTGCGCACCAAAGGGACATTTCTTTAAAACAAATGTGAATTATGCACACTGTTAATGACATGGTTTATTTGAATCTACTCACAATATATAATAACAAAATATGTGCGTACTGAGTTAAGTAATTTCATAACATGGAGTTTGTTTTGCCCTTTTTTATTGCAACATTTTGACGACATAATGGGGATCATTTTATTAGCCCATAGGCTACACTGGGTCAGTTATCAAGCATGATAGCGAAGTCTACTGTCACTTCGCTAGCTCCTCAGTCATGAGTTCAATTCACACTTGGGTGTTTACTGTTTTTGAAGTTCTGCTTATTTGTTTTATAAAAACATGATCAGTTTTGAACATTGTTATTTTGCATTAAATCGTAATTTAGGATAAACAACAGGTTTTTGGTGTAACAGTAAAAAACGGTAACTCTCGTGCCATTTAATAAAGAAAAATATATATATAATCAAAATACTGAAATAACAAGTACACAACACATCAAAGTGTGTAATTTGCTTTCATAGAAACCGATCACGCAATAAACGTTCATTTATTGATAACACGCCGACTTTTTTTGGCAGGTGGCCAATGGTACAACAATCCAAGTAAGGTGTCCAAATACTGGTTTCGACTATTCGGACTACGATGAAGACGTATCCACAGCTTACATTAAGTGCGTTGATGGCGTATTCACAGACCATGCGTTGGAATGCGAATATGGTAGGTGCTATTTTATTAGCAATAATTGTATGATTATGAGACAAACGTTACTAGAGAATTAATATTGATCAACAGGCATAGTTTTCTCTGATTTGTATGGATGTCTGCCCACATGGGTTAATGTTAAACGTGGCGTCTAATTAAATGTACCAAATAGGGAATCAGTATATTATCTTTCAGTTTGACACAGCAGAATACCTAGTTCATCTCAGTTGGTTCTACATTTCACAATTAAGCATCATATAAAAAGATATGTCAAATAGATTTAAATTATTATATAATTAAGTGACAACGGTTGGACCCATTTGTAAAGTATTCATCTGAATAATTCGGATATGATGTTTGTTTTGTTAACAGACATAGGGCCACCTTCTGAATCGACATTTAGCCCTAGTAAGTGTACAGAGATCGCCAATGGGCAAATAATAGATAGTGGTAAATCGTTCACTTGCAACTCATACTACACGCCTGCGTTGAAGAACGGATTTAATATCAGTTTGTACACAAACTCGTGCATATGCAATCAAACATCCGGTCGATTACAGTGCATGGGGGCAGAGGTAGAATGCAAGCCGAGTACGTTCCTAAGTTTTATTCGATTTTTTATTTATTCTCATTTAATTAGCTACGCAGTCAAAACAGCAATACATCTATACTGATTTCTATAAAACAACATAAACTTAACAAACTTCGACCAGTATAACAAAGAGTTAATGTGCCTGAAAAAACAAATATGTAAATATAAACTAAAAACAAATGCGTATCAAGTAAACGAAATTCTTGATTTCGTTTTAGATGGCTGCAAAATTCCAGCAATTATTGAGCAAGGAATGTCACTATATGACCCGCTCAAACGACGAAACATCTCCGCGGCTTACCCCTATGAAATACAGCACGGTCATTTTCTGACATTTTCTTGTCAACCATCTTACGGGTTGTACTTCGAGCCGAACCGAAGAAGGTTTGACTGCGTCAAAGGTTCATGGGTTGCAAAGAAACGCTCCGGCATGGAAACGTGGGTTTTCGGAATGTACGGGTGGGATTTCGGAAACTACGGGCCATTCCCCAAATGCCGAGAAGGTAATTGGAATACATGTCTTCGCAATGATTTCACACATTTGATGTTTACACCATTTATCTTACGAACACGTTAATATATGTAATAAATAATTATGAAAATTGAACACTTTTTAAACGTATTTGTTTAAAAATAACTAAGCGAACACTGGCCCATTATGCAAATAATGTCACCAAATAATATAAATCAAAATAGTATGAGTAGTATATGAGTCGCGTTCTGAGAAAACTGGGAATAATGCCTGTGCGTAAAGTGTCGTCCAGGATTAGCCTGTGCAGTCCGCACAGGCTAATCAGGGACGACACTTTCCGCTTTTATAACGTTTTTCGTTTAAATGAAGTCTCTTCTTAGCCAAAAATCCAATATAGGCGGAAATAGTCATCCCTGATTAGCCTGTGCGCACTGCACAGTATAATCTTGGACGACACTTTACGCACAGGCATTTTGCCCAGTGTTCTCAGAACACGACTCATATGATCTAAATATGTCAATTTGATAGAATATTCTCACGCATTGCTATTGTTTGACAGTTGTGTGTCCAGCCGATTATTGCAAGTTTGGTGGTCACTGCATCCGGGATTATGAATGCCAATGTCCGGAACAAACGATCGGGAAACAGTGTGAAATACGTAAGATCATCATCATCATCATCATCATCATCATCATCATCATCATCATCATCATCATCATCATCATCATCATCATCATCATCATCATCATCATCATCATTATCATCATCATCATCATCATCATCATCATCATCATCATCATCATCATCATCATCATCATCATCATCATTATCATCATCATCATCATCATTATCATCATCATCATCATCATTTATCAAAAACCAAATTATAGTGCATTTATTATAAATAACTTAAACTAACATCATGCAGTGTGCACTTTTTAATTTTAATATTGTGTGGATTGTGTTCGATTAACAATGAGTGGCCATTTTGGTATACAATTATAATGTTTTTAAACATTAAAATGGAAATTATATATCGGTAAACTATACGAGTATGTTTTGAATGAAAACGATGCATGCACATTATTTTGTAATATTGTAACATGTTATTACAATAATGCAATAATGAGTCATAAGCCGACAATGTTTATGCCGAAACTTGACTATTTATTACAGCCGTGTGCTGTAGAGGATGTGAAAACGGGGGTTACTGCACAGCACCTGACACTTGCGCGTGCGAAGAAGGATTCTACGGATCACGCTGTGAAAGTGGTAAGTGTTCCTACACATTGTATGCTATGAACGAATGCACATTTGCAGTTTGAAAACATCTTGGTATCCTGATTTATAAATGGATTATTTAAATTTATTCATGAAATCTGCAGTTCATCCGAATGGGACTTGGTGCTGCTTTATAAGTTACGTAATTGACATTTGTCAAAAAAGTGTGTCACATAGTTCGATGAATTAATGCTACATACTGTCTCACAGTTCGTCTTGTCTGTAAAAAAAATGGACAATTGTCGGAGAAAAACCTCTGCGTGCCAGGTCTGTATCAAAATTGCAATTGTCTCATAATTGGGTTAGTTTTATTCTCCACTGCTTGTATAATACATCAAGCTATATAACTAATTCCTTTGTCGGCGAGTATGTCATACTGCAAATAACATGTTAATGCCATATCATTTTTTAATGTATCAGGGAACTAAACATTTAATAATTGACAAGGCTTGTCGAGCCCTTTTGTATTTGTGCAGAGCCTGATATATTACAGCACGATAGGAAAGAAACATGTTTTCTCTTTATCATACCTTAACGCAACCTCCCTTTTTAAAAGAAATAATAAAATAAAACCGCTACGATTGTGCTTTTCTTGTTAGAATGTATATGGTTAAGGCGTGTGGCGCGTTTAAATAACGTCTTGAGCTCTTGAAATTAATAATTGAAAAATAGGTTATCAGATATGTTTCTTGCCCTTGGTTTTTAAAATCTTTAGACATATTTATATGTCACACCTACAAATGTCGACTGATAAAAACGTCAAATAGCCTGATGGAAAACATTATATCAGTCACGTTTGTTTCAAGTCGATATCAACTTAGAGGTTTGATCAGTTTAAATTAGATTCGATATCGTGCAGCAATAGTTTTAATCCACATCTATTAAAAACTAAAACTATTGATTTGAAATGTTTAAATGTGTTCTGGTTCATTATGTGAGGATATTGGCGACATTAACGAATTGCCATAACACGTCAACGCTATTTAACAGAAAAATGAACCTGTTTAACTAAAATCAATACACATCTCCGCACATATTATATCTGTTCAGTTGAAGCATATAACGTTATTTCGTGTTATTTATATCAATGCTTTTCGCAAAGTTGCATACAGTGGGGTTCGGGATTTTGTTCCGGGATTAATCTCATTAGAAACCCCAAAAATAAATTCAGCCGATTTTAAGGGATTATTCTGTTTTCACCCCGTTTCATCCGATTTCATCTGCATTAAACCTTTTGCAGCTGTTTTTAGGGATGAATTGCGATGAATTAATCCCTTGAAGAGATTAATTCATCGCAAGGGATAAATTCATCTCTTGCGATCAATTCATCCATTCAAGGGATTAATTTATCTCTACGCATGCGCAGTCGATGTCAGGGTTGAATTGGGATAAATAAACGGAGTTAATCAGTGACGTAAACGAGTAGGCGTATCGTACACAACTATGTTTAGATGAGGATATTATTTTGTCGATTTCATGCATAATACAATTTATAACATTATGTTGCATACAGCAAAGTGTTGCATAGCCTAAAATTCACATCCTTTGTCACTGTGGATCAGGAGGCGATTTATTGCATAATTGCCTCTGGTTCAACAGTCGCCATTTTGAAGAACTACTTCCGAACACAACAACAACAATAATTATTAGCAAATGCCTGAGAAAATGTTAAAATTATCAGGAAACTCGATTATAACGATGGAATAAGATGTTAATTGCGCAGATTAGAGAACTTTACTTATATGTGGTACCGTTCGACAGTGGAATAGTGTCATTTTCAAATTGTTTCATAGTCTATGAAGTGGAATTTTTAGTGGAAATGGAAATATCTAATCATTCATTATCATGCTGAATAATCATCAGCATCCTTTCTGTGGAACACTGCTCTACTAGTGTTTCATAGTTATGGTTCTATTGACATAGTTTAATTGCGGTTGAATAACCACCAAGATTGGATTTGGAATGGTACAGGACTGGTATTCAGGTAAAATAAATAATTGTGCAGATTGTTTATTTTAATGACATGTTTATCATTAGCTAAATATCACAATTTGTTTTAAATTGTAAGCAATTTATTTTAGATAGAGTACACCAAAAGTCTGAGGCATATTGAGAAGCTCGAGTGTACTTCCTAGGTAGAACAAATATACTAGGTGTCTACCGGGTGGTGCGTTAGTCGAGTGGTAACACTCTGGTCTACCATTCCAGAGGTCCCCGTTTCAATTCCTGGTCGGGGCACTGGAAATTTCAGAAATATTTTAAGTATTTCCCACCCAACTGGTATGAAACCCAGGTAATACTCGCGTGTACCGGTGCTATACACTGAGCACGTAACAGAACCAAGGGATCTATTCGCAAAAAGCTAGGGTAGAGACCCGGATTCCTTGTATCTCAATACTGTCTCTTCTAATTGCTGTCCCTTCAGCAAAAACAGAGTACCCCATTGGAAATAAGTGTTTGCACTTTTATGGGTTATCCTTGACTGCAAGATCAAAATAAATACATACATACATACTTCAGAGATATTGAGAACTGTTCAGTGACAGTGCGCATCAAACTGGGACCTTCTGAAAGCTAAAGGCAGATACCATGTCAAATATGCCAGCACAGCCTTTTTTATTATATATGTTTTAAACTTAGTGGCTTATTTACTTCGAGAACATGTCAAGTGATGTGTAACTAAGTACTTTTTGGCTACTGTCCTCTGCATGATGTATCTGCATGTGCATCCAGCTAACTCAATAAATGTCATGTAATTACAGTAACTATGTTGCATTCAAACCTTTCAACAGTATTAAAAATAAATTTAAAATTACATTCAGATTGTTATGGTTAATTATATTCTTTCACTTGTAATATGAAACCACTCATGCATTTCACTAAATAATTATACAAATTATGGGTTAACATGATCTATAAAAAATTCCAAAACCTCACCATATCATCTCAGAATCATCAATGATTCAATCGAGTCACATGATAATGTGATTTTTACTGCCATTTTTGCCAGGATTTTTTTTTACATTTTATACTGATCTTATTATAATGTTGTATCTGAATTCATAAAACAATCAAGTAAAACTTTGGAACAGAGATGAATATAAACACAAATTGAATAATGCTGGTGGTTACTGTATCAAAGTAAGATTTGCCGAAGAGTAAATCGGTTTGGGAATTAAATTAAATAAGAGTAAAACTTAGGATCACCGTTAGAGTTAATTAGCAATGCTGCCTTTGGAAATATACCCTTCACTATGAAAATAATTACTGCCAAGTCACATATAAACACATTTGTTTTTGTTGACCAGAAGAAGGATAGCAAGGTGGTAATAAAAAGGAGCATGGTGCAGCAACCTGCTAGTTTTGGTCTTGATGATTCAAATGAATTGTACCAGAAAATTCCAAACTGTACTTAATGCACATTAAATGGAGTATTATTGGCATTGTTTTTTCTGTGTCAATGCTAATTTAATTCACTTGTAAATGAAGACAAAAACCACTTAACATAAATGTGCATTTGTTTCTGCATTTTCTGAGCATTAACACACTTAAGAATGTTAAAAGTGTATTTCTCCTTTTGAATAAAAAACACTTGACCAGAAAATAAGTATGTTAAATTGCATTTTTAGTATGTGTGTTTATGACAATTTTCAAATTCATTACAGGTTATACACTTTTTTGTAAAATAAATGCAGAAAAGGTACAGAAAAAGCCACTTTTGAATTAAATAAAGTATTGTTGGCATATCAATGCCTACAATAGTAGGCAAAACAATGCCTACCGGTATTTATGAGCATAACACCTACAATGGTTAACTCGTGATATAAATAATGCATTTTGTATTGGTATTATTACAAAATATAGATACCTAGCTGTACAGTTCAATATTATTTTAAAGTAACCACACTATGTGAAGTTGTTATAAGACATCAACCTGGGAATAACCGTTTCCACACTGTACATTAGTTGCATGCTGTTTACCTATTGTTTTTATTAATTTAGACAAATTATAATTTAAAAAAAGACATTACAGTTCATTTATTTTACACAAAAATGAATGTTTGTTTAATTGGATTTTTTAAATTCTCAATAAATGAAACCATGTCCATGTGTTGATGAACACAGATCATAAATTCAGTCAGAATTCTAAAACATGCCACCACTTTTTATGAAAAAGTTTTGGAAAGTGCTTATTGTACTAAAAGTATGGACAAAATGTTACAAAAATACTTTCACAACATAAAATGTACAGTTTTTTGTTTTAGAAAAAGACTTAAATGATGTCCATTTCAAGTTTTTTGTCTTAATTCGAATTCACATAATACATAGTTTATCATTATTGGTATAGTTCAAGGACAGAATATGACTTCTAATCCTTGCATACAGTTATGAAATATTTTCACACTTTATAATTGCCACTGATCATTTATTTATATCTATATATACATTTATCATTATAACCTTGATGCATCTTCAATACAAATATAAACATGTAAGAACACTACTTTCCACCAATAACATTTGCATTTAGGCTGACTTAGTAAAATGATAGTATGGAACACTACTGTGATTGTGTTTAAGCTAAAGTGATAAACACTGTATTATATGAATTGGGAATAAGACATCAATTTGGGAATAAATTAATTTGGGAATAAATTGTGTTTTATAAAAAGCGCATAATATGCAGTTTTATATGTTGTATTTATTTAGTTTGACAAATTATAATTAAAACAGATACTTGCATATATATAATAGCATCATTTAAATTGATTTTTCTTCAAAACTGGATTTTTTTTTAATTAAAAAAATCCTCATGAAATGCCGCGCATGGACACAGTTTAAAAATACAGTCAAAATGATGAAAATACAATCACTGTTAATGAAAAAGTCATGGATTTTTGTGTATTAAGCTTAAATTATAGATAATGTATTACAAAAAATTATGTAGATCACGAAATGAATAGTTTTGTGCGAGAAAATCACCAAAAGTGATGTCCATTCCCAGTTTGATGTCTTATTCCCATTTCACATAATATAGTGTTAATAGTACTATTTGGCTCCAAAAGTGGCAACTCAAATCAAACCAGAAATCTTTAAGTTTAACTAACATTGATTGATCATTGATCAAAACATATTATTAGATATATACAGTATACTTGTAAAAAAATATAATGAAATTACTAAGACAGAGAAAAAATGAGAACCTTAAAACAGTTTCAAATGGTCACAGTAAATATTGGGAATAACAGCCTTTGAACTAAAACTATAGACAGAATGTTAAAAAAAAAACAATCAGAACATAAAATGAACAGTTTTGTTTTAAAAAATGACAAAAATGATTTAAATTCCAAGTTTGATGTCTAAATTCAAATTCACATAATACATTTTTTTATCTTTACTGGTGTAGTTAAAGCACACAATATGTCTTCTGCTCAAATCCCTTCATACAGTAATGAAATAATTACAAAGTTAATCTTTGTTATTGATCCTTTATTTATATATACATTTATCATTATAACCTTGATGCATCTTCACTATAATTATAACATGTAACATCACTTTTTTACACAAATAACATAAGGATTTAGACTGATTCAGTTAATTAATAATCCCCGATTTCTAAAAAACTTGCACAAAACTACGGAATACTACTTTGATAGTGATTTTAGCTAAAGTAATTTTTGTCTCCAGTAGTTGCAACGAATATTAAAACATAGATCTATTAGTCTAACTAACACCGACTGATCATAAGTCAAAACATGTAATTTGATATGTATGTGTAAAACAAATAATACAAATATACATGTTTTTATTACATCATATAGGATTTTTTATTTTAAGACAGAGAAGAATGAGAAGCTTAAAACAGTATCAAATGGGCACAGTTAATATTGGGAGTATCAACTTGTGTATTATTTATTTTTGTTCATCAATATCAAAAGTCATGTAACATGTATAAGAAACTGGAAGTTTTTTTTTATATTTAATAATAACATTTGTTTGGTCATACAGAATTGTCTAAATTCAGGGGTGTTTATACACTGCACTTTTCTCACTGATTGTGGTCTTGCCTGATTATGAGGTGGTCGGTAGTCGAGTGGTAAAACACTGGTCTACCATTCCAGCGGTCGTGGGTTCAATCCCTGGCCGGGGCACTGGAAATTTCAGAAATGATTCGAGTGTTTCCCACCCAACTAGAGATGTACTGGTATGAAACCCAGGTAATTCTCGCGTGTATCGGTGCTATACACTGAGCACGTAAAAGAACCAAGGGATCTATTCGCAAAGAGATAGGGTATCGCACCCGGATTCCTTGTATCTCAAACAGTGTCTCTTATCACCGCTGTCTTTTCAGCAAAACCAAAGGACCCCATTGGGAATAAGTGCTTGCACTTTCATGGGTTATCCTTGACTGCAAGGTCAAAATAAATACAATTCAGCCCCACAAGGTATTACAGAGGAGATGACTTGATGCTCATCAGTCGTTCATAATCCAGTACACCTGTAAAAAGCCATCTAAATCAATAATAATGATAATTAAATAATATTTAATAAGGATAATTATGAATTATATTCATAAAAAAAAAATAATACACAAAAAGATGATTTATTTAAAAAATAATTTTAATATTGCATTAACAAATAAAGGCACCGAATTATAACAAATTCATACATTAATAACAAATTATCAACCCAGTCTGGCAGTCATTAGGTTAATGATTAACTTGACAAAAACAAAATGTAAACAGTGTACATGCCCTGACATCATAGGTTTTTAGCCAGTACTACCCTCGGCAATGATAGTCTCTATTGCATAAATACGCCATTTTTCGATTCTCTTCCTCAAACTCAACAAATATGAGTGTTTATATCGCAAAATGTAATATGAATCAATTCTCACTTTCGGTTTGGACAGCTTTGTAAACAGCGTACATTATTATTTAATATTTGACAATAACGTGGCAAAATAATGTTGGAATAGTAAATCTTTTGTATAACAGGTCAAAATACAAAAACAGAACGCTTGCAGTGATTTGTATATCAAGATTTCGACAGAAATTTAAGCGCTAATTTAACCGCGTCGTATAAAGCCTTATAACAAAAGACGGATCACCATTTGGAAGGTAATTGAATACAAGATGGCGACTGAAATGCACGAGTCCACTCTTCCGGACCTATCCGGAGATGGTCGATGTAACACGATTGATCGTTTGTAAACTAACCAAATTTTTTTTTGTATTAACACCGAGGACGAAACTGTGCGTGTTTTTAATAACGGTACAAGTAGGATTCTACGTGATATTTGCCTTGCTGCAACACTGATTCGTGTCATTGCGGCAACCGATGGTTCTGTCAAGTCATAAAGATGACGCATCTTATCGTGATACTATTTTATACACATGTGCCGGCATGTGGTGTCATAGGCATACCGAACAGAACAGAACAGAACTTTTATTTTCACTCAAGTATATAACATATACAATAGGGGCAATATAACAAAGTACGATTTTTATAACACTTTTGTGACTTCCGATAATTTAGCAACAACAACATATATTATACAGCGAGAGTGGGGGTATTCAGAATGAGTATATATACAGATATTGACCACGAGAATGTAGGAAAAAGCAACACCAATCATCATACATAGTGAGCATTGCATGTGAGTGAAATAACGGTACGTGATTATGTAGCCTAATATGTCGAGGGTTCTAATATTTTTAGTGATCTTAAACCTTAATTGTGCGGGGTTGTCTTGTGCACACGTCACTTAACTTTGCACGCGCTGTTTCGGATAGCAGATTTCAAGAAAGTCAAATGTTTTTTCAAAAAACGTGCAAGTTCAAACAGTGAGTTTAAGACGATATTGCATCTTGCTGTTGGTAGTTTAAATTTCTGTTTTCGGAATAGTTGAAGACATTTTTTCGTTTTTTATTCGCTCAACTGCACCCGCACAATGAAATTTGCCAATGGTCGAAAGGATAATGTCGATAATACCAGTGAACGCTCTTTATCCAGAATGCGTACATCCACCTTGAAGAGAATGCATTTGCTCCTCTATCGCAGATTTGTATTCAAAATGTGTATTGTCTTGCTAATATAATGTATCCGTTATACGTGAACGCAGAATAAATATATGTGTTGTCTGCTTAGAGTTCAATCCAAAAAGTGCACTTATTTGGAAAATTAAATATAGAAATAGATCAGTTTAGGTATATAGAGAACATCGCCGAAGCAGATAAATATCAATTAATCAATTTGTTTTTCAACCTTAAGTTTCTTATATAAATTTCAAATTGATACTTGATTAAGAAACATTATTTAAATAACAGTGTATGGCAAAGGCAGATATGAACTGTTCAATAAAAAAAGTGTACCACGTCCTGACTTTTTTCAAAGTTTTTACTCAATATCTTCTGAACAACTTCATTTAAATTGAAACTCAATTTAACTGAAATAGTTCGGCAGATATTTACAGTTGAGAACATGTACCTGTCTCTGTGTGCGAGACTTAAAAAGAATGTAAAACATAATTATTACCATAAATACATTGGTATCATTTTTTTTCTCTAATGTTCAAATAAGTCAATACTCTTCCATTGATTCAAGTTGTTCCTGTGTATCACGTATAAAGGGACATGATGAGATAAACATGTACTGAAATAAAATTGCTACCACGTAAAATTGTTAATGGTTATTGTTGTCACAAATTACTCGTCATAAGTTATTAATTGCCCACCATTTGCATTAACATTTTCATAGGGTTTAAATTTTAACAGTTTGTTTACACTAATTGTTTTCTGGAAAAGGTGTGATGATTGTCAAAGATCTAACAATACACAAAGATAAGCGTTATCGGGTTTTCACGGAAATTCGCCCAGCGACGAGATTTCATTTATCTTATCGTATAATCTTTTCTACAAATGTGGTGTCACAGACATAACAGTAAACACTCTTAATTCATAACAGAAACAGCCAGTTTAATAAAAAATCTTCAATTCAGGCGTTAGTTTTTTATATTAATTTTAAAAGTATACTTGATTAAGAAACTAAAATTAAATTACAGTTTAAGGTAAAGGCAGATATGAACGTTTGATTACAAAAGTGTGCCACGGCCTGAAATCGTTCAAAGTTTTTCTACTGAAAAAATTCTGCTCTACTTCAGTTTAACTGTCTAAATTTATTTTCGGCTATAGGGTTTTTATATTACCTCTAAATATTAAAACATGAAATGTTAATTTTTAAATAGTAAAGTCTTAGGAAAAGGCGGATATGTACTTTTCAAGAAGAAAATCTGCATCGGTCATGAATATCACCGAGACTGTTCACATTAAAATCAAAACGTTTTCTTAGTCTTACATTTTCACCTGTAAAATATTACGTACATTAGAAGTATTTATATACTTTTAAATAGTCCATCTCTGCCTTTAATCTATCAAAGGATTGTTATTTAATACCCGCAAAAATATTAAAGTTAAAAGCATTACAACTTTCTAATTCGCCATAAGCCCATATTTGCGTATCATAGCATAGCCAATGGCAATTTAGGAGAACACTTCGTGTATCGAAGTTAAAGCAAGTACTTATGACTTAAACATATAAACCATCGCAAACTGTAGTGATGAATGGCTATACATATGTAGCGTGTAACATCGGGTGTATTACAACACTGATATGTGATGTAATATGGACGCTGAACTAAAAAATAACATATATGATCACTGTTCCATATAATATTTTAAGAATTGCTCATGTTTGCCGTTTATTGCACTCCATATCATATAGACGACGTTTTAAAACAGTTTTTCCTGATAGCTTTATTAAAAGATACGCCTAGACGTGTCACCGTAGTATGTATATCGTGTTATCGTTACCACGTGCATCTTACGTGATCGCGATGAACCAATAGACTGTACATGTATTGAGCCTCAGAAAGTTCACATTTTGGTATTACAGTTTGTATCCAACAATTGAGTATACAAATATTAATTTAATTGAAATGAATTTTCTTTTAGTGATCCTCAAATCGAATCGCGATGTTATGAAATTAATTTGTACTTGCACTTACATGTTTTTGAATATTTATGTACAATATATGAGGTTTAGAGCTCCCTAAAACCAATTTAAACCCTAATCCTTTGCATTGACATTCTCACAGCGGTGACCCCAGTTAAATCAATGTGTGTGCATGTGTTGTGTACTTGTGTGTTTCGTGAAGTACTTGTGTTTTGTGCTTCATGGTTTTGCAATTGGTTCCTTGCAATAAATAAAATGACCGCATGGTGTTAAAATATGTAAGCCAATTGTCTTCAATAAAATACAAGTGGGTTATGACAAAATAATTGATCCCCTGATAATGTTTCCTTAATATTCATGATTCCACTTATTGTTTTTTTAATGAAGTGCACCGGAATTGAATACGTATATATCTCATTTCAGAGATTCCTGAGGGGTTCTGTGGTGTTACAAATCCGTATTTAACGAAAATAAAGAACGACAACCGGTCCTCTGACGATATGACAAAGAAATATGCATGGCCTTGGATGGCGCAGTTCCGAACTGTTAGTATTTACATCAATTTTTATATAAAATTGTAGCTGTCTACGAAATTAAAACACATACTATATGAAATATACCACACAATGTATGTTCAACTTCAAAGAAAAAACAAACAATATAATACACACGTTACAAAAATGACTAAACTAAATCCTACAATATATGTCTTTTATATAATTAATAATAATTCACATTCACGCGAGAATGCAAGGAATGTATGCGCAGATAAGGAATTATTTAAACTCAGATGGATGACTCGTTTTATTAAAAAAAAGTGTAGCAGGTGGGATCAATGTTTCAATTCCAAAAAAATATAAACGGCAAATATTTGAAGCACTTACACGACGAGTTTGGTCGTTTTACAACACATGCATGTGCATTTAAGAGAACGTAGTTAAAAAGCTGCCCGTTAGATCAACAACGACGTGTAGTTAAAGTGTGTTTCTGTATCCATATTACAAAAAGCTAGTCTGGAACTCGAAGACAATAAGGGCTTTTTGTTCTGAAAAATCTACCTTTTTTTTTCTCCCAAGCACAATTTATGTAGAAATCCTCTACGTAAAGCTATTACTTCGAAACATTTTATTCCTGTTATATTATGAACAATATCATAGACTATAAATGTCTTTCATCAAAAAATTTGTTTTCGAACATGTTTGAACTTAACTTAACAATCTAAATAAAATACATATACATATATAATATATCATGTAGTAATTGTGACGATAACTTTACAACACTAGACGGTTATCAGACTTAGCACTAAGACGCCAAAATTAAAACGCCAGAAGTATCTAAAACTGTTTATAGTATGTCCTATCCTTTTACGTCATGCTTGTGAATTTTTTTCTTCTAGATTAGAGCACAATTGGCATGCGGTGGATCACTAATCAGTGACCGATGGATTTTGACGACCGCAAGTTGCTTTGACCCGTATGGATGCAAATATGATCCAATCGACACAATTATACTAAGTATGTAATTAATTAATCAATTAATTTATAATAGAAAAACATCCGTTCTTTATTTATTTATTTAGATTTGTATTAATCATTGTATTTATTTATATTAAATAATTTATTAATTTATTTATTGATTTATTTATACAATTATTTATTTACTCCTTTAATTGTTTATTTATTAATTAATTAATTTATTGTATTTATTTATTTATGTATTTATTTATTTATTCATGTTTTTATGTATTTATTATTATTATTATTTTATTTATTTATTTATTTATTTATTTATTCATTTATGTATTTATTTATTTATTTATTTATTTATTTATTTGGGCAAATCTTACAACCTGGTCTTAATATTTGTTTAACTTAAATCCGTACATACGACATTTGAAATGTTCTTTTCAGAGTTTCAAATCAATTTGAAATTCAATAATACATGTGTGAAAATTTTATTGCAAAACGGGTTAATATAGAAATTTAAAATTGCAATAAGACACTCGAACCATTTTTGCAATAAAATTATTGTAAATGAATGTGTTGTGATTTTATTGCAAAACGCATTTATTGCAAAACGGGTTGTTATAAAAATTCAAATTGCAATAAGACACTCCAACCCTTTCTGCAATAAAATTATTGCAAAACGGGTTTACATTGTATTCCAAAACGGGTTGTATAAAAAAATCAAATTGCAATAAAAAACTCCAACCCGTTTTGCAACAAAATAATTGCACTTCTGGGTTGTCTTCACTTAATTCCCCAATTGGTGAAAATCTCTTAATATATACATTCAGCTTAGATTTATCATATTTACCTTGCAGACTACATTTTAGACTTCCTTTATACCGTTTCAAATCAATTTGAAACAATTAGTATATATGTGATGATTTTATTGCGAAACGGTTTGTTACACACGAGTCACATTGCATTAAGACACTTCAACACGTTTTTCAGTAAATAATTATATTTCTGCGTTATCTTCACTTTAGTCCTAAATTGGTTGAAATCACTTTCTATATACATTATGTGTTGTGTTATCGTATTGAATCTCGAAATGCATCGCCTTCAATGCTTTTTACTTTTTAGTCGAAACTAACAGTTTTGTCTTTATTTGGAAATAATAGTATTTCAAACCGACATTTTAAATTTCCTTATAAATGTTTCCAATCCATTTGAATTAAATAATACACGTGTCATGATTTTATTGCAAAACGGGTTGTTATACAAATTTCAAATTGCAATAAGATGCTCCAACGAGATTTGCAATAATATTATTGCAAAACGGGTTAATTGCAAAACGAGTTGAAATAAAAATTACAAATTGCAATAAAACATTCCAAACCGTTTTGCAATAAAAGTTATTGCACTTCTGGGTTGTCTTCACTTAATTCCCCAATTGGTGAAAATCACTTCATATATACATTCAGCCTTGTTTTATCATATTTACCTCGCAGACGACATTTCAAACTTCCTTTTTACCGTTTCAAATCAATTTGAAACAATTAGTATAAATGTGATGATTTTATTGCGAACGGTTGTTACACACAACTCACTTTGCATTAAGACACTTTAATACGTTTTTCAGTAAATAATTGCATTTCTGCGTTATCTTCACTTTAGTCCTAAATTGGTTGAAATCACTTTCTATATACTTTATGTGTTGTGTTATCGTATTAAATCTCGAAATGCATCGCCTTCAATGCTTTTTCATTTTGAGTGGAAACTAACAGTTTTGTTCATATTTGGAAATAAAAAAACACGATATTTTAAGTTTCCTTTTTAATGTTTACAATCAATTTGAATTAATTTATACACGTGTAATTTTATTATTGCAAAACGAGTTTATTGCAAAACGGGTTGTTATATAAAATTCAAATTGCAATAAGACGCTCCAACCCGTTTTGCAATAAAATTATTGCAAAACGGGTTTATTGCAAAACGGGTTGTTATGCAAATTACAAATTGCAATAATACACTCCAACCGGTTTTGCAATAAAATTATTGCACTTCTGGGTTGTCTTCATTTAATTTCCCAAATGGTGAAAATCACTTCATTTATACATTCAGACTAGTTTTATCATATTTACCTTGCAGGCGACATTTTTAACTTTCTTTATGCCGTTTAAAAAAAAATAAACAAATAGTATATATGTGATGATTTTATTGCGAAACGGTTTGTTACACACAACTCACATTGCATGAAGACACTTCAACACGTTTTTTCAGTAAATTATTGCATTTCGGCGTTATCTTCACTTCAGTACTAAATAGGTTGAAACACTTTCTATATACATTTTGTATTGTTTTATCGCATTAAATCTCGAAATGCATCGCCTTCAATGCTTTTTACTTTTTAGTGGAAACTAACAGTTTTGTCCCTATTTGGAAAAAATAAAAAAAACGATATTTTAAATTTCCTTTTTAATGTTTACAATCAATTTGAATTAAATAATACACGTGTCATTTTATTATTGCAAAACGGGTTAATTGCAAAACGGGTTGTTATAAAAAAATCAAATTGCAATAAGACGCTCCAACCCGTTTTGCAATAAAATTATTGTATATAACAACTTAATGTTATATTGATGTTATAAAACATTTAGATTTGAAATTCAATATGAATAAAATTGTAATGAATAACGCATTACTCTTTGTCACAGAACGATATTCTGATTTAAAAAAAAATATTATTTGATCAGCGGTTATTTTTGGAACGCGGAGTAATACACTGACATTGGTTACAATACAGTCATTCTCAAAGTACGACAAACGCTCATAAAAAAACTTATTGTGTTTAAATTAAAAGGTTAACTTAATAAAAAGTGGGATAAATAGAATAATAGGTTAGTGTTGATTATATATCAGGTTTATCATGCGAGGCTTAGAAAACAAAAAGCACGAGCCTTAAAAACTATGATTGTTAACCGTCTAAATAATAAACTTGTATATGACATTTAAAACATAAACATAATTTACATATACATTTGATGTTTGTCTATTACTATGATTTTTCATAATGATTGTTGAACAAGCTTTAAACTTGGTCAAATTGTACTACGTTTGAAGCTTGCTTCTTGCAATCGTTTAACATTTTTATATAATAAATAGTCCGTTCACAGTAAATTAAGAAGCTTTGTACGAACACAAAAAATGACCATTTTTTTATCAACGAACTTGACCGGATCTTCACAACTTTATACTTGTATTACAGAGACATGGAGAACAGACGCAAAAGACTATGACACAATAACTCACCCCGTGAGATATGAGTGTGCATATTCAAAGGAAAAACAGGAAGAAAACGTCTTTATTCATGAAAAGTACAATGCTCATCAGAAATCTTCACTAACTGACTTTACATATGACATTGCGCTTGTACGCCTCCCGAGCAACGTTCCCTTTGGTAATGAACTGCGTGCGGTATGTTTGTGGGACAACACAGCTGCAGGTTAACTTTTATTACAAGCTTCAGATTCAACTACTTATCGCAAGATATAGTTGTGTACGCCAATTGTAAATTTCTACTTATATTTATAATAGTACGTTTCCTTATTAAAAAGAATCTTGTTGTAAAGTATGCTTAATCTTAGCTTTATCTTAGCAAATTAATTAAGTGTAGTCTCATATTGTGGTACAATGTTTTGCTGAATGGGTTAACATTGATGCCATTTCCTATATACAGACATGAAGACCGTTCCGTACGAATCATTGTTCACATACCAGAAGTATGGAGTTGTGACTGGATGGGGGTGGATAGATTCAAAAAGAAAACAAATGAACGTTATGAAACAATTGCAAATTCCCATACAAAATTTCACGACGTGCGTTAACAAGTGGCCTAAACTCTCCGCAAAAAATGTCTTCAACGAGGACTACATGTTTTGCGCAGGAGGAACCTCAGGTAAAACCTGGTCTTGTACGTTGTAGAGTTATTAAAACAAGAAATAAATATGTAAATGTTCCTTGTGGATGAACGGGGGAAAATATATAAGGCTTAGTTCAAGATCACCAATTACAAATCAAAGTCAATATCAATCATTTAAAACCAATCATTTGCACCTTTTTAGAGCAAATAAATGTCAATCATGGATGGATTTGCAAATTACTCCTCATGCAATTAATTACAAACTGTTTGAAACATTGTGAAACGTTCAAGTATAGATTCCTGTATCGCAGGTCAATGTCGTAATTCAACGTCAAATTAAATAAACCGTTCGTCCGTACTTTATTAGTCAACAAACATGCAGTTACACATTCCTAGTTAGAATCAGAAATGGTTACGTTTTGCGTTTTGTTAAATATGGAAAAGTTTAAAAGGTTAATTTTAGACATTACTTTTAATATGGAGTTAAAGAGTAAGTAAATAAATGGATCTTGTTTTAAGTTCTAGTAAAAACGTATTTTGTGACGTTATTTGGAAATGTATCATGCGTACTAATCCATAAACGTGATTTATACATGTCTCTCATACAACCGCTGCTTCTGGTTTTTGATTTTTTCAAAATATACATTGTAATGTCCAACTTGTTCTATTTTATGCCAACTTGTTGCTAATTTGCATATGCTGTTCCGAATAATAAATGTAACTTTTCATATGCTTGTGTAAACGAATTTTTTCAGAACAAGGAAATGTGATCGACGCTTGTGCAGGGGACAGTGGTAATCCGTTTGTGGTGGAACACCCTCGTATCGCCAACAAATACATACAAATCGGTTAGTTTTTAAGTTAGGTAATTGAATTAAAACGTTAATGATACTACTTATGTCACAATTCACTTGTATTTTCCAGTCTATGAAACGAGATATAAGCCAATGTGTAAAAAATATGAAATTGTAACTGTTGCAAGATGGTGTGTATCGTAGTCAAGCGCAATCTTAATTAATTCATGTTCTGGATAAGTTTACACATATTGGAAGAAATTTTATAGAACGGTCAGACTTTGTCCTTAATCTGTAGCATAGTGGTAACAGTCGCCAACCAATTTTCGTTTTGTTATACGTTGAAGCCAAATACTGTATATTTTCTTTTCTGTTCATGAACTAAATTGCATTTAGATAGAGTGAAAGGCATTTTGAGTAAAAGGCCGTACAAAAGCCACGATACGAATGTATACTTCCTATGAGCCAGCACCACAACCAGTTAATTTGTTATTTTGCTGATGGTATTTTTTTATATGCAGTTAACTGGACAAACCTCAACATTCTCTAAAAATGCAACAATAGTAACACATACAATGTTTATGAAAACTGCATGACAAGTTATGCTTTTGTTTATCTTTATCATCGGGTTATCCTGGAGCAAATGCTTTTATCATATTCAGCAAGCATTTATTGTTGTTATTGCTGTAGAAGGCGTTTTGAATATAGATGTCCGTTTATCCTGCCTCTGTTGCAAACATTGACCAAATAAAGCAGGGTCGAATACATTTTCCTATCTCCGGTCAACAGGAAGTAGTGTATTCCTACGCACGCTGTGACACATAGTTGAGTGTAAATTTCTAATGATAAAGAATAAAAATCTTTTTTTTTGCTGTTGCACATTGTATTAAATTCCGAACATTACAAATATCACATTATCGATTCATTTTTTTTCTTCTCATAATTTCAATAGGAAAGTATTAAAAGGACAGTTTAATGTGGACTTATTTTTTACGTGACATAATCGGTAGTAATTCGGTCGTAAGGAATGTTGTGTACATGTACATGTAGGAGCTGACTAGAATAATTACTTTGTTATCGTAATTAATCATTTGTCTTTGATAAAATGTGTTAGCGGCATAATTTTAAATGAATCAGGATCAATATAATACATTGTTGGTGCCGAGATGGAGAAAGTTTATCTGGTTCGCCCGAAAAAGAAAATAGGGCTCGGTAAAGCTTTTTCTTTTCTTTTTCTAAGCCTCAACGGATAAACGTTCTCCATCTCGGCACCAACCATGTAATTTCTATATTGTGGGTTAATGCAATGATATTAAAATGTATCCTTTTCTTGGTCATTTACTATTAAATTGTTTAAAAATCTTTTACAGGAATTGTTTCGTATGGACTTGTGGAAAAAATGAATGAGTGTAGAGAACATCTGTATCGGGGCTACTATACAAAATTGAACAAAGAACTGCTTGAGTGGATCAATTCAACAATCAGCAAAAATTCTTAAGATAATTAATGCAGCGACGTGTTACTGGTGATAAGTTCTTAACACAGACATCGATGAGCAAGGCCTCATATTTCCATTAATATTATTAACTGTAGTATAGTGTTGTTCGCGGTGTTGTTGTATATACTTAGCATCTTTGCTTTACATGTGTATTCACGATTACAAACAATGGATGTTTCAACTGCGGGACGTTATTTGTTCTGTGTACGACTGCGCATATGCGCTTAAATGTGTCTTATTCATAAACAGTATGTTATGATAAATAAATATACTATTGTTATTTCGAGAGACAATATTAAGTTTATACCAATAATTATATACATATACATTTATTTATTTCATTATGCAATATAACACTCGTGGGTTAAAAATATAAATTACATTGTATATCGACGCCAACACACGTTGGTACAAATGTCTTTGCTTTTGGTATAACCGAAATGCAATTTGTATGTTAAAGATGGTAGGGCTTATTATTAAAAAAACAACGTTAACTTCACTGTCTTTTTCACTGTTAATCACGGCGTATCATACAATATCTATATAATCCGTATTAATGGAGTAGTTGAATAAATATTACAAACAAATGTTTTTGTGGATATCTAATATACACTGGGGAATATTTTGAACTGCGTATTGTATAACATGTGTTGTTTGTATTTAAAAAGTTTGCAGATATAGAACATGAATCATATAACTATAGCAATAAGCTCAATGCTTAACAAGTGTGTGATTTTAGCATGTTGTTGTATGCCTTGGGCAATAAGTTCAGAAAACTCAAAATGACGTACATGAAACAATACACAATGTTTAGTTATAATTATAAAAGATGTAACAATCATCAAATTAGTGTAATGCTATGAACAATAATATAAAATCATTTAAAGCAACGTATTAGCACATGTTGTGCACAGTGTTTAACGAATTGTTATTATGATATTGGGTCTTTTGGTAATATCTATGGTGGAAATACTTTCAGATTAAATGGATTGTACAAGGTATGGGTAACGAATTCCATATTTTCACTATTCAGAGCTGAGCTCCAATCAGTAAAATTAGGTAGTAGTCTATACTTGTAGTCGCAATCGTTATAGAGCCATATATGACTGAACTCGTTTTGCGAGTTTCAAAACATAAGACTATTGGACGGTAGAAACGTGTGAGATCTTGTATAAATAGTTCTAAAAAACAAATTTGGAAAGAACGTCTCGTGAGTTTGTTACAAAAATAAGATCTCTACGTGATTAAGAGTGTTCTGTAAAATGCGTTGGATAATTTATGGTTTGTGTTGCAATGTATAAAATTGCTCAGTTTGTTGGAATGCGAGGTCCATGTTGAAGTCGCCGGTTACAAGTAATTGTCGTTATGTCTACTGAAGTTCTGATCAAGACTATGCTCCATGTTCAACCAATGAGTGTTGATTGAGTCGGGTGAACGATATTACACCAATAAGAAGTTTACGCTGGTTGATATGAATTTCTGGCGTCAAGACTTTCTACTATGAGATCTTGCACTTCAACTGCCTTAATCGGGTTGCGAACATAAAGCGACTCCCCCACAAGCTCTGCCTCATATGTCACAGATAAACGGTACATTAAAGTTATGTATAAACAAATCGTCATTAGACACAATCACGGTTGCATTAAGCAACGTTTTGGTGAATAATAGAATATCATAAGGTTGTGCCTCGAGTTCAGGAATATCATCTTTTGTCCTCCGACTTTGAATATTGAGGTGCATTATACTTAAGCCATTACAAGCAAATACCGTAAATGAATCATAAATGGAGTCAGACATGTTCGGCTCTAAGGAAAGACCATGATTGATTTCAACATATTAAGATCTACAGATAAGAAGAAAATGTAGATAAAGAAAAGTTATTAGTGGGCAAATGAAGAGATTTTGTGTGTGCATCCAGGCTGATGGAGTCGAGGTCGTTCGCCTTACAGGGAAGTATATTTTATAGAGGTAACACGTCATGCAGATATGTGTTTGACGCCATAAAGAAACGAATCAGAAACATACAGATTATGATAAGGACAAAAAAACGCCTGATACTAACTGACAGGTGTGTGAGGTTGTTATACAGATACAAATACAAAATTAGAAAAAACGTATGTTGTTTGATATAAGTGGGTGCATTTTAACACGATTTACAATAATGCAAGACTTCTCAACAAGTCCTTCGCCCGGAAAACAATATAATAAGATAATAAAGCAAGTGAAAAAGAAATTAAAGCAAATTAAAACGGTTATAAAGACATACACACATTAGAGGATAAGCGGCCATTGTGTAAATGAGCTGGCAAATAACATAATTAAGATTCCTACACACACATTTGAGAGCATAAAGTACTCTAATTCGTTGAATAAATACATTCGTTGTTATAAGCGTATTTTACACATTAACAAATCGATGAAACTCATTGTTAAAAAGGTACACATGCACAGTGAGCATACAGAACCATTTGCATATATAGATATCTACACAAATACAGACACACACGCACACACACGCACGCTTACGCAAATGCACTTATACATACCTACTTATTAGCTGTACATTGTTATGGATAGATTTACATTTGCAAAAACATTAAATTCCTCCAATTAACAGTTATTTTTAACTACTATTTTTCTTAAGAAATGCAATACCGAATTACTCAATCAAAGAATGTTCAGTTTGTTTTGATTGCGTTTTGTAACAATGTAGTATGATTAAACTAATAAAATAGTTACTCACCTACAAACACAAAAACATGCATATGAATGCAGTTATACATCGTTATATAAAGTTATACATTTATATTGTAATTAGTTCTCTCACATTTATTTGTTTACATACAATTTGTTTAATGTGGTATGATTATAGAGTTGATATTTTTTGCTATTTTGTAATGACATTTTTAACTGGTGAAAGTTGTTCACGGCGAATGAAGACGACAAACATACAAACACATATTTAAATAATTAATTACATTTGCAAAAAAGATGTCCAATATATCTCCTTTCTCTCATAGTCAACTTCAAAATTTGGAACACAACCACATGTCACATGACCTATAAATAACATCTATATTTTAGATTAGAAAGTTGTGTAAAGAGTGACATATTCACTTTCGAGACTGTCGAGTCAACAGTGCCTTAAACACCAATGTAACATTACACAAAATAAAAGATAATATATTAACAAGTGTCAAGAACACTTGAACATGTGATATAAACGATTAACAGTTGTTTGGGGTTACAAAGAAGCGACTAAAGGTCTAGGCAAGTATGACCCGTATAGTACAATCTAATACATATCATGCCGTCTCAATTCATAAACCCGCTATAAACAATGTGATAGTTACATACAAGCTTCTTGGCAGATTACCTGTCTATTTTAAATTTATAATGTTTCCAAAAAATATAATATGTACCGGTTGAAAGTCCTCACGTTATTTTAGGACGTATAGTTTAAATAAAACTGAATACCATCGTTCTAATTACGTTTGAAGTGACCCATCAATTTGCAAATATAAAAGTTAGTTGCACAATTCAATGCATCTGACATTTTTGTTGTTTTAATTATGAAATACTTTCTTGGAAGGGTTTTCGTTAATACACATGCATGGTAAATAAACACGATATAATGCACATGTTTTAATGGAGACAATACGCAAATCAATCAGACTTGAACGTTTTTTTTTATAAATAAAACGGATATGAGAAGCTGTATACTTTATTCAAGTAGGCGGGCATGTATATGTGTCGGTCGTAGGGATCGATCTTCATATCGAAATTAAACCAATCGTCTGATTGCAGTACGAGAACTGTTCTGCTAAATTATTTGAGACGTCTAAGAACACATTTAGATAACAGACAATTTTATTGAAAGGAAACGGTTAAAAAATCATCAGACAGAACGAACCATTCGTTTTAAATACAAAAGAGAATGGAAGCCATAAACATGACATTTACGACTCATAAAACACATTTGAACGTGAACGGCATTATGGTATTGCACTGCTCCGAAAGAGGTATATTGTTTTTTTTTAAAGCACCAAAGTATTTTTTAAACTGCAATCTTAAAAGTTTTGTTTTGAAATGTACTTGTCGATATTGTTATGCGCTCCATTAAATAAAACTAACATTTGCAACTTAAAGCCATGCAACATACAAAGCTAAATGTTATAAGTGTATGCCTTACAATATGCTATATGTGTGTTTAATGACACTAACGTAAAATAAGGTGCGGCATTCCAAATGTTCTGTGTTCATGGCAACGAACGCATCTTTTTTGTTGTATAAGCGTTTATTGAAAACAATGTTCTCGCAAGTAAGAGCCTTTACTTTGTACATAAATATTGGGAGCATAATGTTTGATTGGCGCCCGATTACCACACTCGTACCTCATGAACAAGGTGACACGTGACATATTTTGCTTCATAAACAGACATCAAACACCCACACACTTTAATACGGTGTACATTTTAAAGTATTGAAGAATTGGTTCTATAATTACTTAAACCCTAGAGCGTGTGCCACGTGGTGAATATTCGTGAATGCAAATTGAAAATAACCTGTTATTCTTGTATCGCTGTCATCATGTGTTAATAAACATACACTATTATCAGTTCAACGTTTAGCTCAGCAAAATTATTTTGTGAGATCGTGTTTAAAATTTTACAAAATAGAAACCTTTGAAACAAACAGCTTGTTTTTACAGCCAGGATATTATCAACGATATTGTGCTGCCTCAGAATGGTAAAGTGCATAAGATTTTCAGCGCATTATTTGTTAACTATTAATTGGTCTATACTTGTTTTGTATACAAAGAAAGTTTTATTTTAGTGAATTTCCTGAATATGCATTTTCTAAGTATGTTATTTTTAATTTAAACATAAAAATATAAACGATAATTTTCAGATGCATCAACAGAAATCTTTTCATAGCGCAGGCTTATTAATTGTTTTAAGTATGGCATTCGCTAAACAGTGTGCCTAGGATACATAAGTTACTTAAGTACACACATGCTTAATACAAGAAGGGTCAACGGCTTTAAACAATCAGTGCAAAGGCTTGGAAATTACATCGCCTTTACATACCTCCAAACCACACAGGTAAAGCCTTTTTTACCCATATGGTTAATACTGTGATCCATGTTGGCAACGGATTAACTACATAATGCAGAACAGACACAGTTAATAGGGTTGTTCTTCTGGCTCAACGTTGCAGAAGTATAATACTTATAAGTGTTATATCAAACTTAATTATACAGATAAATTTGATAATACTATTCAAACGCATTAGTAGAAATACACAAGACACACGCAAATTTCCGTTCATGATAAACAATTGAAGGAAATTCAATTTTTAATGAGTGCTTTTTTCGCCTGCATCTGAAATGTTAACATGTTACTAAATAATACGATTTTTGTTCATATCGATTCAATATGAAGCAATTTTTATCCGAAATACATATATGCACATAAACGTTAATGTTTTAATCATAATTTACTATATGTACAAATGTATGCTGTTAAAAAATATAATGCACTAAATAAACTTTATCATTCATCGAATAATATATTATTGAGTATATTTGCCTAGTTTATTAAAAGTGGAATAGTCAAACAGAGCTTAGTAACTAGTGAGCGAAGGCCAACATCATTATTTATATCGGCATTTTTAAGCGGGAATATAAGTTTAAATGTCAACATCTTACTGTTTCTTTTTTAAAGCATAACATGATTACGAACAACTTTAGTATAATAAAATATACTTTCTTTGACTAGTTATATGAATAAAGTGTATTTCACTTTAATTAAATTCAAAACGACCATGCTATTGTCGGCGCGAAGCCGATACCGACATATGTACTCCTATTTGTTGAATAACGAAAGAGTTTGTCAATGTGTCGTATGAACAAATCAGCACATTATACTGAGGGTTACCTAAACAGGTATACACGAATGAGTTTTCAACTGTACATATACACAGCATTTGCATTTGTATAAAATAATTATTTCGTTGATCTTGTACCATTTCTTCTGAACGAATACTCGTGTTTGTTGTTCATGAAAGTTTTACCTACTTGTTTTAGAAAGCTCGAATTTATCCGCTAGACGAGATTGTATCGTTAAAGTCCAGAAGTGCTTTATTTACGACAAGTTACCAATTGTCTTTAAAAAAATAAATAAAAGACCTGTTTTAAGAACCACATTCATTTCAAAAGTTGAAAGTATACTCTCCTTTAGTATGTTTTGTTTGGCACTTTGTTTTGATGATGGAGTTCACGTTTCCGTCATCGCAAGTGCATGTATTAGTCTAATGATTGTCAAGAGGTGTCATCCATCATTGCACACATGTTACTGCAGCAGGAAGCTATTTCTCCGTAATCATTTACCGCGTCTTAAAACATTCTGAAATCCCAGACGTTTTGAGTTAACTGAAATAAGCCAGACAAAACGAACCATTTATTTCAATGACTCGGGGCAAGTTAACACATTAAACTCATCGGAATCCTTTGATGTTCCCTTGTTTCATTGGAAAATGAAGAAAAACAGGTGTGTTTTCCCACTTTTTTTGCACACACTATTCTGACAATAAAAACATCAATTTGATAATTTAAGATCTTTACAATATACGATTTTCTAAACATATACACAACACTTAAACTAATGTTTCGTTTATGCACGTCTTACACACAACTGAGCACTTTAACTACATATTAATTACCATAAGCGTATTATGGTTGCAGTGCTCATAGTGTTATTGTAACATTATTATTAAGAAACACTTATACCCTTGATCTTTGATGTGAGCATTACAATAATAGTTAGTATTATTTTTGCGGGGATAAAGCGTGAATGTACTTAAAAATGTATACATGAATTTTGTATGACTTCAATTGCCTGAAACAAACGACTTACGGATAGCAACACGTATTCCACTCATGAAATCGTTTTCCGGAGACCATACTAATTGTTCAATTGTATTAATGTCTGGAAAGTTGTCTTTTAAATTATGCAAAATTATACATTATAAGATGCATTATTTCTTATTCAGATACTTAAACACATCAAACAATATAATTGCAATACAAAATGCATTTCACATTATTTTGGTGCACTTGCTGAACACATCGGTGTATGGTGCATACATTATATATATCAATACAGTAATAACATATTAGTTGTATGTGCCACACAGTTGTCCGGTAAAAAGCTACATCAGAGCAAGTGAAACGAACGTCGGCCCGCTCGTGATATAAATGTGTTATACATTATAGTAACACTATCTATTATAGTATTATATCGGCCCTGAGACAGCGAACACTATACAATTTTATAGACTAAAACTATTTTTTTGTAAAATTAACCTAGATAACTGACCCTGGTCCATACTATGCGAACATAGGAAGCATCGTTATGTAACTTTAAAGGTATATTTCATTTGTATACAACCAATTAAAATAAAATAACGGCGCATTGCTAGTTTATGTCTAGGATCTGTCTAGGATCTGTTAAGTTTTAATATCACTTTTGCCAGACTTCTTATACGACAATATCTGTATTGAGCTTAAAATTAAAAAAAATCGTGAAGGTAATAATTGATGATGATT
>VMBQ01005977.1:44205-55728 GCA_007657795.1 Dreissena rostriformis | reverse complement strand
CCCCCCCCCCCTGGCGGCCATGTTTTTCAACGAACCATAACCATTTTCAAACTCACCGGAGTTATTGTTAGAACAGATGTTCTGATCAAGTTTCATAAAGATTGGATAATAAATGTGACTTCTAGAGTGTTTACATGGTTTTACTACATAGCCATATAAGGAAAAATACCACGCCCCCTTGCGGCCATGTTTTTTTAACGGATCTCAACCATTTTCGAACTCAGCCCAGATATTATTAGTTCAAATATTCTGACCAAGTTTCATGAGCATTGGACCACAAATGTGACTTCTAGAGTGTTAACAAGATTTTACCATACAGTAAAGCCATATAAGGAAAACTGCCCCGCCCCATGGTGGCCATGTTATTCATTCAACTGGAACCATTTTCGAACTCGTCCAAGATATTATTAGGACACATGTTTTGACCAAATTTCATGAAGATTGGACTAAATATGGGACTTCTAGAGTGTTAACAAGGTTTTACTATAGCCATATAAGGAAAACTGCCAGGCCCCCTGGCGGCCATGTTTTTCAACCAACCGGAACCATTTTCGAACTCGTCCAAGATATTTTTGGGATACATGTTCTGAGTAAGTTTCATGAAGATTGGACAATAAATGTGGCCTCTATAGTGTTAACAAGGTAAATGTTGACGCCGCACGACGGACAAAAGGCAATCACAATAGCTCACCATGGGCACGTTGTGCTCAGGTGAGCTAAAAACACTTCTTTACACTCTAGAATTCACTTGTTCGTCAAATCTTCATCAAATTTGGCCAGAACATTGATCTTTTCGTATATAGGCTTAGTTCGAAAATGGTTTCAGTCCGTTAAAAAACATGACCGCCAGTGGGCGTGACAGTTTCCCCTTATTATATGTACATATAACCATTTTTACGCTCTAGGAGTCACATGTTTGGTCCAATCGTAATTAAAATTGATCAACACATTTGTTATAAGGATAAGATATATAACGTCCAATAACGTAATCCTTTGTTATTGAGCTTTATTATTATTTCAGATCTTCTCAGGCGATTGATGGACCATTACCGTGACAGTGTAATCTGCGTACCCCTGTCCACATTAAACCCCAGTCTCGATATACGAGTACAAGACATCTATGCCAATCCAAAAATACACAAGATGAAAATCGAAAAAGATGGTAAACACGTGAAACAAGAACAAATATACAAATACAGCGATTGCTTTTGCGGAGGGATAAGACGTATATATTTACAAGGTGAGCCTGGCAGCGGAAAATCGTATTTTGCTGCCAAATTAGTTCACGATTGGTGTAATGTGCATGCGCCGATCATGAAATCGACAAAAGAACAAAAGATGTTTGGTGACGTTGATACCCTTCAGAAATTCAGGTTTCTGTTTTTTATCTCGTTGCGCGATTCGAGAGAACAGACACATGTAACGCACATGATAAAAACCCAGCTCATCTACAAAATATATGCGGAAGACGAATGGGAGAGTGCATACAAACTGGTCTTAAAAATAATAAAAAGGGTAATGTATCTCATCATTCAAGACGGTTTGGATGAGTGGCCATGTATAGTAGCTCTGCCGTCCATGGACGGAATTCCTAAGGACCAGTGCACTGTACTCACAACTTCTCGGCCATGGAAACTCGCTGATGAACGTATCAGGAATTCACAAATTGACATTCTGTTGGATCTAGAGGGAATAAACGATCCTGAAGAATTCAATGAAAATATATTACGATGCCTACTTGACGAATCAAATGATATCAAAGAAAGCGTGAAACAGTTTGAGGAATTCCTCATCAGTCGCGATCTCGAGTCGATATCATCTTCGCCTATTCTGAACACTCTTGTCCTTTGTACTTGGGTAGATGATAGAGCTGAGCGTCTCACCGGATCGTCACTGTGTGAACTGTACACTACCATGCTTGAAAATCTGTGTAAAAAAGCTAACGCACAAATTGGTTATTTCGATCGATACCACCCACCACCAGTAAACTTCTTTTCTCGCACAATGTATGTTAAACCAAACATGGAACATATCGATTCTATAGCCAAAGCTGCGCTCTCATTTTTGTTTTCAAATGAAAAAGAATCATCACTCGTGTTCAGCGACATTGACTTGACGGCTCATTTGCCTGAAACTGCAAAGCAGTTCGCACTAGATTCAGGATTATTATCTAAAAGAAAAGGTAAAAAATGTACTGATCAGACAGTGTCGTTTGTCCATAAAACAATCCAGGAATTCCTAACTGCTTTTCATATCCATAGGAATGCAAACGTAATTGATGACGTCATTTCCGGATATCTCAAACGCCATGACAATTCATATCGTGATATATCGCAAATGTTTATATTCCTGTGCGGATTCAACATTTCTGCAGCGAATAAACTATCTACACTGATGAACGAGCTTGACGAGTATAGCAAGTATGACGATTCTTTCCAAAACTGCATCCTCTCGGGTTATAGGGAGGCTGTAGCCAACAAGAACACTCCAATACACCTACATCTGAGTCACTTTCACTTTCACTTCTTCAGTGATAAAGAAGCCGAAGATTTGATCCAGATCTGGGCACTGAACACTTCACGTGCTCGATCTTTACTGGTTTCCACTGAACATGTAACAATACGTTCACAATACTCGTCGTCTTCCCGTTGTCAGGGACCTGGACCGGTTGCCTTACCTGCAGGTAAGGATCATGGCGTTTCTACACGAGACGATCAGGAACAAGTCAGATCGTCTAAATCCTGTATCGAGTTCGACTTGTCATCGTGTCACAACCTCGAACGGCTTCATCTCTATAGGCCTATAACGGTGCAACCACATGCGCTGGTGGGTCTGAAGAATTTGATACATCTGGAGATAGATTGTAAATATGAAGCGCTCGATGTTATTTATAAGACTCTTCAAAGTATTAAAATACTTACAACATTTGATGGACTTGATTTGTCAATGTTCGAAAATTTAAATTCCATAACTATCAGCAATAATGTGAAAGTGTTACCGAAACCGCTTCTCATACATAACAAACTTACTCGCATTGAATTGCATAAGTTTGATTTCAACAGTGTTGACAATAAAGCCGTTCATACATGGTGTCTACTTAACGGTGCTGATCCAGTAACATGTGCAGACTACACTCCAGTACTCCCATCCATAAAACACATCAGATTGCATAAAGTCACATGTCCCTCCACCTGGCTACGCAGTCTGTTAACCACAATGTTGACAATCGATCATGAGGTGAAGTGTATTATGAAGGGCTGCATCATAACTGCACTCAATCATGAGGTGGAGGATGCAGACAGCGAGTCATTTAGAACAAAAATAATAACGAATGTAAACAATACATGTACATTCGATGTCGAGAGCGTTAGTCCTGGTATTTGGGAGACTTTGCTCTTTCTGAATGTAAAGCATCTGAGTCTGCGGTGTTGGTTTGGAAGTTTTGAACATGTATCGTCCTTGTCACGATCACTTGCATCCCTCTCACAGCTGGAAACGCTTACCTTGCATTTATCTGAATATATCGACCTACAGCCTCCTCCATCAATAAAGTATTTGACTGTCTGTTATGATTCTTTGTTTCCAAAAGAACTTCGCTGCCTGGTAAAAAAACTGTCTGCATGCACTCAATCACTTGAGTGTAGGTTGGAATTTATTTGTGGTGAAATTCATTTTGATGATGACGATGATGAATGCATGATCAATAAGATTCCACCAGAGGAATACGTTCCCATCCAACAGGAACTTGAAGCTCTAGAGCACGTTGAAGTGAAACAATTTCGAATTTATGACCGGACACCTAACACAGATAAATCGTCATCTGCTGCCTGGTCTGTACGTGACAGTGTTGATGATGATGGTGATTATGTTAACAATATCATAAATGATGAGTGGTTTAAAAGCTTTCTTAAGTGGAATGATAGTGACGGAACCAATCGCATATCAATTGGACTTCAGATTAATTAAGGTACAGCCTTGACCTAGTGACGTGATACATGCGACATACAATTGATATTTACTTGTTTATTGTGTCCATTATTGAAAACATGTTTACATATATAAACAACAGAACAGCAACACACTTTGGTTTTTACGGTAAATTGACTCTGATGCCAATGCGATTTTCGATCAATTATGTTAAAGATCAAGCTATAAACTAGTGAAGTATTGCATGTGACTGTATGACATCAATTTGATATGTATATATATTATGTATATATGTGTATATATGTGTTATACATTTCACGAACAGTATTTTGTATCCGCACCATTGATTGCAAGCATACTTGACTAATTACGAGAATTGTAATGTGTTTTAAATTTTTGTAACGAGGTAAAGAGTTTACATGCGTAAATGATTCCCGTATGTTTATGATGATTTAATGCCATTTCTTATTGTTAATGTGGTTGTACTGATTATGATAATCTGATGCAAATGTTAGGATTTCAGTTGAGTTGTTCAAAATTTCATGGTTTCCGACGATGTTGATAACGTTGATTTTTATGATAATATGAACAACAGATGGATAATGATGTTTTATAATGATGAAGTTTGTGCAAATGCTATGACAACAATAACAATAATGAATACGACAACAACGACGGTGTTGCTTTTGTTTGAGCTGCCACAGGTGATGATGAGAAGGAGGATGGGAATGTTGATGATGATGATGATGATGACGACGATGATGATACTGATGATGAGAAGGATGCTTCTGCTGCTGCTTATGTTGTTGCTGTCGCGTTTGCTCCTGCTCATGTCTCAATAAGACTATGGATTTTAAACAGTACAGTTAATATTTATAAATTTAAAAAAAGTTTAAAACAAACTCCAAGTCAGAACATGACTAGACATGCACAGAAAATAGCAAAGTTTAAAATTCCCCCCAAATAAATTTTATTGGGAAACCAAGACATTCTAATAGGCATTCCTGGTTACAATTTCATGGGCTGAAAAGGACACACATTTAAAACAAATAAAAAAAGTATTGTTGCAAAGAAAACATTTTAACCTACAAAGAACTTCAAAATCATTTATATTCGTCGGCATGAAAGTTTGTGGTTTTTCAAAAAATGACTTTGTCATGGACATGTAAATCATAGATTTCTGATTTTGTCAAAAAAAGGAGGAATTTGCCATTTTCCAAGTGTATTTGTGTTAAATTTGTGGATTGGTCAACCAACGAAATCGACAAAAATAATGTCCCACTGATTCAACAGTGTTCAAAAATCACATTAATAAAGAATCTCGCTTCTTCATCAACTTCTTGTCTCTGTTGGCCACGTATTCCTTCCGAACAAAACTCAACCTGAGCTCCAGTATGTTGTTAAAATTCTGTACGATCTCGTTACACACTGCAGTGTCGGCCACAAAGTCGTGGTGTTTGAACTCGTGCCCATTGAAGTAGGCCAGACTGAACCCGGATTTGCCTGCGCAACAGAACAGAAACAAGACAGTATAATTATCCTAAGGGATATATCATAATAAGTACTCTGACTATCCTCCCTTTATTTACGTTTCGGCATTTGGCCTTTATCAAAACATTGGAAATCGATTTCCATCGTTTTGATAAAGGCAAAATGCCGAAACAAATAAAAGGAGGATAGTTAGAGTAGAAATAAGATAAGTATGGATGAACAGTATATCTTCATAGCTGAGTTTCTTAGAAATAGAAGGGTTGTGGAAAATTAATGGAGTTGGAGTGCTATAAGTGCTGAAAGAATGTTATCATCATTGTCATTATCATAATCATCATCAGCAGCAGCGCCATGATCATCTTCATCATCATTACTGCCACTACCACCATTATCATCATCTGCATAATCATCATCATAATCGTTGCCACCACAACCAACACCACCACCACCATCATCTTCAACACCATCATCACCACCACCACCACAATCTTAATTGTTTACAAACGCATGCGGTGTGTTCATAATATTGCGAACCTGCTAATATGTAAGGGCTGAAAAACAACAACAAAACAATCAGTAAATTACCCCCATCTTTCTCCTCGAAAATATCACATGATGCCATGTTATCAGCGTCGTATGTGACCGCCTTCTGTCGGAAGATTCTCGCACTACTTATGCTCACCACAGGGTCTATGTCTACCTTTTCTCCGCTTATCCCTGGAACATCAACCCAATAATTGAACAGAGAAGCTTTCTGGGAAATCTGGGCTTAATGCATCTGAATAGTATGTTCCGAGATTAGCCTGTTCAGTCTGCACACGGTGATTAAAGATGACACTTTACACTTTTGTAGTATTTTTCTCTTTAAGAATGTCTCTTCTTAATGCATCTGCGTAGTATTTTCCAAGATTAGCCTGTTCAGTCTGCACGGGCTGTTTAAAGATGATATTTATGTCTCTTATCAAAAATCCAGTTAAGACAGAAAGTGTTGTCAAAGATAAGCCTGTTGACTGCGCAGGCTAATCTGGGACAACACTTAACCCACATGCATTTAAGCCACATTTCCCAAAACAAGGCTCAACATATCATATATCAAGATCAACTACGGAAAACACATGTAATTTAAGCGTACAAACACCGCCGACCTGTTTTATCTACCAATAATATCCGTATTAAAAATAATAACAGGTCATATGACATGTAATTTAAATAGGATTTAAATTTGTTATATTTGTTTGTATCCAGAAATTAGTGAGTTTTCCAGATCCTAGCTAATTTCAGAGAATCTTTTTGATAATATGAGCCTTGTTCTGGGAAAATTGGGCTTAATGCGGTTTGCACATGCTTATCAGGGACAACAAGTTTCCACCTTAATGGGATTTTTGTTTAAAACAGACTTCTTTTAAACTAAAAATTCCATAAAAGCTGTACCAAGCTGGGAAAGCCCTGAGAGGTCAGTAAGATCTATCCCAAGCCGTCAATTGCCTTACAGAGCTGCACCTCCGTGTTGGTTCTCAGTTTGTGCACCATGCTGACTAGATAAATTGTCTACAATTCTTAACTGAATTTGACCATTAAACTTCAATGAAAGGCAAAAAAACAGAAGTCCGCTATGTACATGAAGTTGCAGTGTAAAGGCTGGTATGCATGTAAAGCACAAGTTACACGACATCAAGAGCTTCCTTCTATATAATCATTTAGGTGTACGATAAATAAATAGGTTTAAACTTACTTATGGAGAAAATAAGATGGCATTAAGAGCTATCCCAAGCCATAAATGCTATACCGAGCTATATATGATGGTAAAAAATACTATCGCAAGTTGTAAATGCTACACCGAGCTAAATCTGATGATAAAAAGAACTATCGCAAGCCTTAAATGCTACACCGAGCTAAATCTGATGATAAAAAGAACTATTGCAAGCCCTAAATGCCACACCAAGCTAAATCTGATGATAAAAAGAACTATCGCAATCCGTAAATGCCACACCAAGCTAAATCTGATGGTAAAAAGAACTATCGCAAGCCGTAAATGCTACATCAAGCTAAATCTGATGTTTAAAAGAACTATTGTTAGCCGTAAATGCCACACTGAGCTAAATCTGATGGTAAAAAGAACTATTGCAAGCCACAAATGCAACAACGAGCTAAATCTGAACTAAAAAGAGCTTTCGCAAGCTGTAAATCTGATGGTAAAAAAACTATCCCAAGCCATAAATGCCACACCGACCTCAGTATTTCTGATGGTAAAGAACTATCCAAGCCGTTACTGCCATACCGAGCTGCACTTCTGTGTTGGTCCTCAGTTTGTGCACCATGCTGACCTGGTAGGACTTGTAGTGGTGACTCGTGAGTGACTCGGCCATCTCTGAGGACTTGCCATTGTCCACTTCCGTGGCGTCACCTCTGGAACCTGTGGACGGGAGAAGGCGAGAAACATAACATATGCCTAACTCTGGGCAAAAAGGCCTTATGCATGTGCGCAAAGTGTTGTCCCAGATAAGCCTGTGCAGTCCGCACAGGCTTATCAGGGACGACACTTTACAGTTTAATATAAATGTTTGTTTCAAGGTTTTCTCTTCTAAAAAAAAATGAGTCTAGAGGGAAAGTGCCATCCCTGATTAGCCTGTGCATACTGCAGATGCTAATCTGGGATAACACTTTACGAACATGCATTAAGCCCTGACTTCTCCTTGTTCACTTCTGTGTGGTCACCTCGGGAACCTGTGGACAACGGAAGGAGAGTAACATTTGTAGACATGATTTTGTGATTCTATGATTCTGAAACAATAGAATGACGTACTTGGTGTGAGGGATGATATGAGCTTTCAAACAATAACATATTAATTCTATCATTTCTAAAGCCTTACTGCTATCCGATAATGAATGTTAAATCAATAACATTCCAAAATGTAACATTATCTATGTTTTTACGCAAATTACAATATTTATGTTTTGTTTCGTACATAAAGAATCCCAAAGAAGAACTAATCTGAAGCCTATATCACAAGTGTTGCTACATGACACATGAGCCTTGCTCTGAAAAAACTGCTGAATGCATGTGTGTATTGTACCGTACCAGATAAGCCTGTGCAGTCTGGACAGTCTAATCAGAGACAAGGCTTTCCGTCTTGACAGGATGTTTCTTAAGAAAAGACTTCCTTTAAACAAAAATTTCATAAAAGCGGCAAGTGTCGTCCCTGATTAGCCTATGCAGATTGCTTTCCTTCTTGACTGGATTTTCATTTACAAAGGAATTCATTACAACAAAAAACATAAAAAACTGAAAGTGTTTTCCCTGATGAGCATTTGCAAACTGCTCAGGCTAATCTGAGACTACACTTCACAACATGCATTATGCCCATTTGCAGACTGCTCAGGCTAATCTGAGCCTACACTTCACGATATGCATTATGCCCTGTTTTCCCTGATGATCATTTGCAGACTGCTCAGGCTAATCTGAGACTACACTTCACAA
The DNA here is from genome assembly GCA_007657795.1 of Dreissena rostriformis. Taxonomy (NCBI): domain Eukaryota; kingdom Metazoa; phylum Mollusca; class Bivalvia; order Myida; family Dreissenidae; genus Dreissena; species Dreissena rostriformis. The sequence goes on along the minus strand of VMBQ01005977.1, from coordinate 46,832 downwards.
CATGCATTATGCCCCGTATTCCCTGATGATCATTTGCAGACTGCTCAGGCTAATCTGAGACTACACTTCACAACATGCATTATGCCCTGTTTTCCCTGATGATCATTTGCAGACTGCTCAGGATAATCTGAGACTACACTTCACGACATGCATTATGCCCTGTTTTCCCTGATGATCATTTGCAAACTGCTCAGGCTAATCTGAGACTACACTTCACAACATGCATTATTCCCCGTTTTCCCAGAGCGCGGCTAATATGTTTTTGAAAATCCTACTGTTTTCTCGGACCAGCACAAACTCCAGGGTATCCATGCTGGCCAGGTTACACTCCAGATCAATTGACACCCCGGGCACAGAGTCCTTCTCCAGGTTATAACACTGACCTGAAACAGAGAAATAAAGCTCTTCAACATACCCCTGGTTGCTGTGGGGTAGTCGATATGGTGTAGGTCTAGCAACTGGGAAGTCATGGTTTCCATCCCCACTGTGGGAGCCCTCTTTAGATCTCCCGCAAACACGCCACATACTGGTTTTACCCAGGAAACCTACTCCAGAGCATTTCAATTAGTGTTCTGCTTTTTATGCAATCAAGCTAAAATAAATAGGTTTAACCCATTTATGCCGAGTGGACTCTCCCATCCTTCTGAATTGGATCAATTTATTTCCAAAATTAGAGATGTCTGGTATATTTATTTCTATTTTTAGAATATTTCTCACAGAAATTCCTTTCAGCAAACAGCGTAGACCCTGAGGAGACTCCGCATAATGCAGCGTCTCATTGACTTTGCGTCAATTATATGATTGGATTGTTTCCTGTATTTGCATTCAGTTTTATCCTGCCCCTTATGCACTAGTTAATTAAGGCCATAACAGTATACTTGGTGAGGGCCCCTTTAATTGGTTTAAAGCCCCAATAGCGCTCAAAATTAACGGAAAATAAACGGAAATTTCGTAAAATATTTCGTAAAATAAAGTTAACACTTAGACAATCATAGACAATCAGTGTTCCTTATAGCAATAGCCAAAATGTCAACGCTATATGTGTTCTGGTAACAAAGATTTTACAAGATATAAAATGCCTTTTTTGTTTTTGTGTGGCACATATATTCCGTTTTAATTTCCCGCAACAATATCTATTCATACGACACAGGAACACTAAAATGGAACACGAACATGTGTTGAATATATTGTACCACAAACAAACAATAAGAGCATTTTGTATCGTGTTAAATCTATGTTACCAGACCACATCTAGTGTTGAAATTTGGCTATTGCTTTAAGGATAACTTATTGTTTATGTTTATTTTACGCAATATTTAACCAAATTTCTGTTCATTTTGCGCGTTATAGGGGCTTTAAATTTCTGCCAGTACTGGACCAACTATATTTGTCGCACAGATATTAAAGAGAGTATGCACGATTTTGTCAAATATTTATGGATTTATATAAAATGTGTAAAAAACTTATTATACATATATTTCAATATAAATTAAAATAAAAGTTAAGAAGAACATGTGTTGAAACATGCAGAATAAGCCAGTTATTTAAATCTGAAATCGACACAAAGACACAATTTTGTTTCCTAACAAATACGAGTTAAAGTGTCGGCATCGGCTTTAACCAGAGCTAACTTGATTTTGCTGCATCTTATGAAATTCGTCTTCAATGATTAATTTTTCTTGCCTACTTTGTGTTATTGTAACATATTTTTATCAATATATTACAATTTAACACATATAAAAATCGTGCATACTCACTTTACACTATATTCATGCATAAATGTCATTGCCAGGTTAATATTTGTGAGCTAAACCTAGTTTTATTTCACTGAAATTGTTATATAAAACAATACAAAGCATAAACTAAATTTGTAATCTGACCTCAAACAAAACAGCAAATAACCAATTTTATTTCCTTGATTTATATCCCTTTATTGCAAGAACAGTGAAGAGGCTTTGAAGTTACACTCAACTAAAGTGAAATGAAGAAATTTGTCTCAAATTATCTACACTTAACAAGGTGAAATGAAGATACAAATCTCAAATTATATACACTTAATTAAAGTGAAATGAAGATATGGGTCTCAAATTATATACACTTAATTAAAGTGAAATGAAGATACAAGTCTCAAATTATATACACGTAATTAAAGTGAAATGAAGATATGGGTCTCAAATTATATACACTGAATTAAAGTGAAATGAAGATACGAGTCTCAAATTATATACACTTAATTAAAGTGAAATGAAGATATGAGTCTCAAATTATATACACTGAATTAAAGTGAAATGAAGATACGAGTCTCAAATTATATACACTTAATTAAAGTGAAATGAAGATATGAGTCTCAAATTATATACACTTAATTAAAGTGAAATGAAGATACGAGTCTCAAATTATATACACTTAATTAAAGTGAAATGAAGATATGAGTCTCAAATTATATACACTGAATTAAAGTGAAATGAAGATACGAGTCTCAAATTATATACACTTAATTAAAGTGAAATGAAGATATGAGTCTCAAATTATATACACTTAATTAAAGTGAAATGAAGATATGGGTCTCAAGTTATATACACTTAATTAAAGTGAAATGAAGATATGAGTCTCAAATTATATACACT
>VMBQ01005977.1:27972-41193 GCA_007657795.1 Dreissena rostriformis | reverse complement strand
AACAACACATCAAGATGTGCAGGCAGTTCATGTCAATGTTCTCCATTGCAACAACACATCAAGATGTGCAGGCAGTTCATGTCAATGTTCTCCATTGCAACAACACATCAAGATGTGCAGGAAGTTCATGTCAATGTTCTCCATTGCAACAACACATCAAGATGTGCAGGCAGCTCATGTCATATTCTCCATGGGAAAGCAACACATAACTGTACACTTTGAGTGGCAAAATGATATATTTTTATGTCATAACTAACCACGTGAGAGGCAAAGTGATATATTTTTGAAAATTAAGCAACAACTACATAACTTACCATTCAACTGCATAACTTACCATACACCTTGACCTAGATATCATCTAGACACAACTTCTGACCATATTTGGTGAGGAATGGATGAAAACAACTTCAATTAGAGAGCAGACACCATGCTGTATGTTTAAAATGCACTAAGTGACCCCATGACCTAATGTTTGGCCAGGCATGGCCCATGTTCGAACTTGGCTTAGAGATCATCTTGATAAAACTTGTGACCAAGTCTGGTGAAGATCGGATGAAAACTACTTGAATTAGAGAGCAGACACCATGCTGAATGTTTAAAATGCACTAAGTGACCCCATGACCTAATGTTGGCCAGACATGGCCCATGTTCGAACTTGGCCAAGAGATCATCTTGATAAAACTTGTGACCAAGTTTGGTGAAGATCGGATAAAAACTACTTAAATTAGAGAGCGGACACCATGATGAATGTTTAAAACGCACTAAGTGACCCCGTGACCTAGTTTTTTTCCCCGGCATGGCCTATGTTCGAACTTGGCGTAGACATTATCTTGATACAACTTCAGACCAAGTTTGGTGAAGATTGGATCAGAACAAACTCGAATTAGAGAGCGGACATGAAAAGTGTGACGGACAAACAGACAGACAGACAGACAGACAGACATACAGACCGATGGTAAGTGTGAAAACTATATGTCACCCATTGGGGGCATACACACAATAAGTTACCCGATATAATAAACTCACGTTAAAACAATTACTTAAAATAAATAAATTGTATTATATTAAAAATTTATTAACTAGCAATCTGTTTAAGTTTTATGCTGTTTGCTGTTCATGAGTGTCTCAGGGTAGGAAATGAGGCCTTTAAAACTTGAATCTAGTAAGAAAGGTCTTTAACTTAATTAAATTTCCTAAGGGACTACAAATGTGTCAAAATATGTATATTAACGGTAAAGGGTTCAATTCTTAGAATTAATCAGAAACATTACATCTGTATATTACACACAGACACTTTGCTAACCTATATGCTTTGTATGTCATTGACTTCTATTATATAGATAACTTTAGATGTGTTGCATATGTTTTTTTTATCTCTGAGTGCATTACATTATTTTATTTTTTTTTTATATTGTTTATGTATTTGCTTGCAATCATGAAATTAACAAGAGGGCCATCAGGCCCTAAGGCGCTCACCTGAGAGCAAAATGAACTAGACTATTCTGAAAAAAAATGCAAGCTGATTCATGAAGATTGGACCAAAAAAGTGACTTTTAACATGTTTTTTTATATTTGACCTAGTAACCTAATTTTTGAGCTCATATGACCCAGTTTCAATCCCTGCTAAAATTTCATTGGGACAAATGTTCTGATAAAGTTTCATGAAGATTTGCCAATAAATGTGGCTATTATATAGCGTCAACAAGTTTTCCATATAGCCATATAAGGACAACTGCCCCCCCCCCCGGGCGGCTATGTTTTTCAACGAATCATAGCCATTTTCAAACTCAGCCGAGCTATTGTTAGAACAAATGTTCTGATCAAGTTTCATAAAGATTGGATTATAAATGTGACTTCTAGAGTGTTAACAAGGTTTTACTACATAGCCATATAAGGGAAAATGCCACGCCCCCTTGCGGCCATGTTTTTTAACGGATCTCAACCATTTTCGAACTCAGCCCAGATATCATTTGTACAAATATTCTGACCAAGTTTCATGAGCATTAAACCAAAAATGTGACTTCTAGAGTGTTAACAAGGTTTTACTATAGCCATATAAGGAAAACTGCCCCGCCCCCTGGCAGCCATGTTTTTCAACAGACCAGAACCATTTTCAAACTCATTCGAGATATCGTTAGAACAAATGTTCTGACTAAGTTTNTTGTTCTGGGAAAACTGGGGTTAATGCATATGCTGCATAATGTGTTGTCCCAGATTAACAATATGAGCCTTGTTCTGGGAAAACTGGGGTTAATGCATATGCTGCATAATGTGTTGTCCCAGATTAACAATATGAGCCTTGTTCTGGGAAAACTGGGGTTAATGCATATGCTGCATAATGTGTTGTCCCAGATTAACAATATGAGCCTTGTTCTGGGAAAACTGGGGTTAATGCATATGCTGCATAATGTGTTGTCCCAGATTAACAATATGAGCCTTGTTCTGGGAAAACTGGGGTTAATGCATATGCTGCATAATGTGTTGTCCCAGATTAACAATATGAGCCTTGTTCTGGGAAAACTGGGGTTAATGCATATGCTGCATAATGTGTTGTCCCAGATTAACAATATGAGCCTTGTTCTGGGAAAACTGGGGTTAATGCATATGCTGCATAATGTGTTGTCCCAGATTAACAATATGAGCCTTGTTCTGGGAAAACTGGGGTTAATGCATATGCTGCATAATGTGTTGTCCCAGATTAACAATATGAGCCTTGTTCTGGGAAAACTGGGGTTAATGCATATGCTGCATAATGTGTTGTCCCAGATTAACAATATGAGCCTTGTTCTGGGAAAACTGGGGTTAATGCATATGCTGCATAATGTGTTGTCCCAGATTAACAATATGAGCCTTGTTCTGGGAAAACTGGGGTTAATGCATATGCTGCATAATGTGTTGTCCCAGATTAACAATATGAGCCTTGTTCTGGGAAAACTGGGGTTAATGCATATGCTGCATAATGTGTTGTCCCAGATTAACAATATGAGCCTTGTTCTGGGAAAACTGGGGTTAATGCATATGCTGCATAATGTGTTGTCCCAGATTAACAATATGAGCCTTGTTCTGGGAAAACTGGGGTTAATGCATATGCTGCATAATGTGTTGTCCCAGATTAACAATATGAGCCTTGTTCTGGGAAAACTGGGGTTAATGCATATGCTGCATAATGTGTTGTCCCAGATTAACAATATGAGCCTTGTTCTGGGAAAACTGGGGTTAATGCATATGCTGCATAATGTGTTGTCCCAGATTAACAATATGAGCCTTGTTCTGGGAAAACTGGGGTTAATGCATATGCTGCATAATGTGTTGTCCCAGATTAACAATATGAGCCTTGTTCTGGGAAAACTGGGGTTAATGCATATGCTGCATAATGTGTTGTCCCAGATTAACAATATGAGCCTTGTTCTGGGAAAACTGGGGTTAATGCATATGCTGCATAATGTGTTGTCCCAGATTAACAATATGAGCCTTGTTCTGGGAAAACTGGGGTTAATGCATATGCTGCATAATGTGTTGTCCCAGATTAACAATATGAGCCTTGTTCTGGGAAAACTGGGGTTAATGCATATGCTGCATAATGTGTTGTCCCAGATTAACAATATGAGCCTTGTTCTGGGAAAACTGGGGTTAATGCATATGCTGCATAATGTGTTGTCCCAGATTAACAATATGAGCCTTGTTCTGGGAAAACTGGGGTTAATGCATATGCTGCATAATGTGTTGTCCCAGATTAACAATATGAGCCTTGTTCTGGGAAAACTGGGGTTAATGCATATGCTGCATAATGTGTTGTCCCAGATTAACAATATGAGCCTTGTTCTGGGAAAACTGGGGTTAATGCATATGCTGCATAATGTGTTGTCCCAGATTAACAATATGAGCCTTGTTCTGGGAAAACTGGGGTTAATGCATATGCTGCATAATGTGTTGTCCCAGATTAACAATATGAGCCTTGTTCTGGGAAAACTGGGGTTAATGCATATGCTGCATAATGTGTTGTCCCAGATTAACAATATGAGCCTTGTTCTGGGAAAACTGGGGTTAATGCATATGCTGCATAATGTGTTGTCCCAGATTAACAATATGAGCCTTGTTCTGGGAAAACTGGGGTTAATGCATATGCTGCATAATGTGTTGTCCCAGATTAACAATATGAGCCTTGTTCTGGGAAAACTGGGGTTAATGCATATGCTGCATAATGTGTTGTCCCAGATTAACAATATGAGCCTTGTTCTGGGAAAACTGGGGTTAATGCATATGCTGCATAATGTGTTGTCCCAGATTAACAATATGAGCCTTGTTCTGGGAAAACTGGGGTTAATGCATATGCTGCATAATGTGTTGTCCCAGATTAACAATATGAGCCTTGTTCTGGGAAAACTGGGGTTAATGCATATGCTGCATAATGTGTTGTCCCAGATTAACAATATGAGCCTTGTTCTGGGAAAACTGGGGTTAATGCATATGCTGCATAATGTGTTGTCCCAGATTAACAATATGAGCCTTGTTCTGGGAAAACTGGGGTTAATGCATATGCTGCATAATGTGTTGTCCCAGATTAACAATATGAGCCTTGTTCTGGGAAAACTGGGGTTAATGCATATGCTGCATAATGTGTTGTCCCAGATTAACAATATGAGCCTTGTTCTGGGAAAACTGGGGTTAATGCATATGCTGCATAATGTGTTGTCCCAGATTAACAATATGAGCCTTGTTCTGGGAAAACTGGGGTTAATGCATATGCTGCATAATGTGTTGTCCCAGATTAACAATATGAGCCTTGTTCTGGGAAAACTGGGGTTAATGCATATGCTGCATAATGTGTTGTCCCAGATTAACAATATGAGCCTTGTTCTGGGAAAACTGGGGTTAATGCATATGCTGCATAATGTGTTGTCCCAGATTAACAATATGAGCCTTGTTCTGGGAAAACTGGGGTTAATGCATATGCTGCATAATGTGTTGTCCCAGATTAACAATATGAGCCTTGTTCTGGGAAAACTGGGGTTAATGCATATGCTGCATAATGTGTTGTCCCAGATTAACAATATGAGCCTTGTTCTGGGAAAACTGGGGTTAATGCATATGCTGCATAATGTGTTGTCCCAGATTAACAATATGAGCCTTGTTCTGGGAAAACTGGGGTTAATGCATATGCTGCATAATGTGTTGTCCCAGATTAACAATATGAGCCTTGTTCTGGGAAAACTGGGGTTAATGCATATGCTGCATAATGTGTTGTCCCAGATTAACAATATGAGCCTTGTTCTGGGAAAACTGGGGTTAATGCATATGCTGCATAATGTGTTGTCCCAGATTAACAATATGAGCCTTGTTCTGGGAAAACTGGGGTTAATGCATATGCTGCATAATGTGTTGTCCCAGATTAACAATATGAGCCTTGTTCTGGGAAAACTGGGGTTAATGCATATGCTGCATAATGTGTTGTCCCAGATTAACAATATGAGCCTTGTTCTGGGAAAACTGGGGTTAATGCATATGCTGCATAATGTGTTGTCCCAGATTAACAATATGAGCCTTGTTCTGGGAAAACTGGGGTTAATGCATATGCTGCATAATGTGTTGTCCCAGATTAACAATATGAGCCTTGTTCTGGGAAAACTGGGGTTAATGCATATGCTGCATAATGTGTTGTCCCAGATTAACAATATGAGCCTTGTTCTGGGAAAACTGGGGTTAATGCATATGCTGCATAATGTGTTGTCCCAGATTAACAATATGAGCCTTGTTCTGGGAAAACTGGGGTTAATGCATATGCTGCATAATGTGTTGTCCCAGATTAACAATATGAGCCTTGTTCTGGGAAAACTGGGGTTAATGCATATGCTGCATAATGTGTTGTCCCAGATTAACAATATGAGCCTTGTTCTGGGAAAACTGGGGTTAATGCATATGCTGCATAATGTGTTGTCCCAGATTAACAATATGAGCCTTGTTCTGGGAAAACTGGGGTTAATGCATATGCTGCATAATGTGTTGTCCCAGATTAACAATATGAGCCTTGTTCTGGGAAAACTGGGGTTAATGCATATGCTGCATAATGTGTTGTCCCAGATTAACAATATGAGCCTTGTTCTGGGAAAACTGGGGTTAATGCATATGCTGCATAATGTGTTGTCCCAGATTAACAATATGAGCCTTGTTCTGGGAAAACTGGGGTTAATGCATATGCTGCATAATGTGTTGTCCCAGATTAACAATATGAGCCTTGTTCTGGGAAAACTGGGGTTAATGCATACGCTGCATAATGTGTTGTCCCAGATTAACAATATGAGCCTTGTTCTGGGAAAACTGGGGTTAATGCATACGCTGCATAATGTGTTGTCCCAGATTAACAATATGAGCCTTGTTCTGGGAAAACTGGGGTTAATGCATACGCTGCATAATGTGTTGTCCCAGATTAACAATATGAGCCTTGTTCTGGGAAAACTGGGGTTAATGCATACGCTGCATAATGTGTTGTCCCAGATTAACAATATGAGCCTTGTTCTGGGAAAACTGGGGTTAATGCATACGCTGCATAATGTGTTGTCCCAGATTAACAATATGAGCCTTGTTCTGGGAAAACTGGGGTTAATGCATACGCTGCATAATGTGTTGTCCCATATTAACAATATGAGCCTTGTTCTGGGAAAACTGGGGTTAATGCATATGCTGCATAATGTGTTTTCCCAGATTAACCCGTGCATACCGCACAAATTAATCAGGGATGAAAAGACTTCTTTAAATGAGAAATTCCATAAAAGCAGAAAGTGTCATTACTGCTTGCATAAAGCAGAAAGCTTTCCCGGAACGAGGTTCATAATATTGTCACACACAAAAACAGCTCAAAGAATTAATTATTTCTAAATTTTAAACAGCAAACATATGATAATAACGTACCATTAAATGAACTTAAAGGAGGCAACTAAAGCTCCTTTAGTACAGACGTCCGTGGTGAATTCAATATGCCCCTTTCTACTTCGATGTAGAGGGCTGAATTACCGATGGGTTTATTCACCTTTGAAAGGTGGTAAGGCCCTTCAGATGGGGCATTTTGAGACGAAAGGGAATTATATTTTGGCTTAAATCTTAATGTTCTACTTTGTCACCAAACATGGACCAAAATTTGATTAAAATGCTTAACTCCCATAGACTTAAACTTACTTTTGTTGAAAATAATTGGGAACATGTATAAAATGCCTCTAACTTTTACATGTAAGTCAATGATAAGCCAAATTTAGTAAACTGATTTTCCAAAGAAAGCTTACATTGAAAGGGGACTTTGAAAGTATTTATNAAACATGAACCAAAATTTGATTAAAATGCTTAACTACCATAGACTTAAACTTGCTTTTGGTGAAAATAATTGGGAACATGTATCAAATGCCTCTAACTTCTACATGTAAGTCAATGATTAGCCAAATTAAGTTAACTGATTTTCCAAAGAAAGCTTACATTGAAAGGGGACGTTGAAAGTAATTATGGGGGGGGGAAATACTTTTTGAGCTGAGGTATTGGGCAAAATTTCTGACACAAATCGTTATAAGGCCTAACAAGAGCACCGCATAGCAGGTGTCAACGCTCGGCTGTGGGTGCTTGGATTTTATTTTTTTTACCTTTGACCTTGAAGGACGACCTTGACCTTTTCACCACTCAAAATGTGCAGGTCCATGAGATACACATGCTATGGCTATGACAATACCTCCGGTTTTCTTCGAAAACAGCCGAGCTAAAAAATCACTTAATTTTAAGAGGTAAATGTTACCTAAAACGCCATCAAATTTTGCATACTCCAGGAATGGATTATCGCCGAGATACGCACTGGCTTGGATTAGCTCTAAGAGCCTCGAGAGCAACAGGGATCGATCCACGCCATCGACTCCATCTATGATCTTCTTCTCAAATAAATGACCTTTGTCGTCCACTGCCTCGATAAAATTAATTTTGGTTTTAGTTAAACTTTTTTTCTGCTTTTTTAGCTCGATTGAATGGAAAGCCTAAGTCTTAGTGAAACGCTATTGAGTCTGTTTAATGAGTAGAACCATGCTTGGTGTCTATGAGGGACATCTAAAGTTCACTCTCACAGTTGGGATTGAACACATGACCTCCAGGTCGCAAGGTGGACACCATATCCACTTTACCATGGGGACCACTCTTAAGTTTGAAAAGAATGTTTTGGATTTTTGTTCCATCTGTTTAAGGTTTTCTAGAAAGGCAAGTAAAACATCTTTTTCCTTATTTGATTTTGAAAAGTACCAGTCAAATAGGTAAATTTCGGGTCCTTTTCCATGAAATTGGGAATTTAATGTTTCATAAAAAGCTGCCAAAATAATTAACAAAAGTTGATTAGAACATTTCAAACTCTAAAACAATTTGTTTCATTGATGTTTTCACATACAATTATATTTTGTTTGGTGGAAATAAATTGAAATTTTCTACAGGAGCACCATCTACCTTTTCTGGATTTTTTTCTCCAGGATTGGAGATTTTAAACCTAAAATTCAGTTAGCATAAACTTAATTATTTGTTTGCTTGTTAACATCAAAAGCCTACAGCTTATTGAGGAACTCTTAAGTCTGTTTCCTGGGTAGAACCAGTACTTCATGTCTTTTGGGGAAATCTTGAGAATAATTCCAGAAAAGTATCAAACCCGGGACTTGTTATCTGACAGGGGGACACTATTCCATAACATCACTGCCACCATAAAATTCAGTTTAAACAAATGGGGAAAATTGGAAAGGGTGCAGGTCAAAATAATAACTTTATTTCAGGAAAATTGCTGGTTAATACTACTGATATTATATAATCATGCAAGTTTTTTTTCTTCTATATGAAAAAAGGCCGTAAAACTGACCCGATCCCTAAGCAAAATTGTAAAACAAATAAGCAAATTCCAAAAAAAATAACTTTTTTTTTTAGAAAGAAGTGTCTTATGATTATTATATATTAATTGTATTTCATAAACATCTAACAAAGGATATAACTATAATTAAATCAATATTTGTTGATTAAAAAAAATCCCAATTCGGTCCATTTTGTTCATTAAAAATTCCCAAATTTTCCATTTTATTGATTTAAAAAATTCGACTTTGACTAGATTCTTTTTCCCCAAATTGCTGGAAACCCCCATGTAATGGTGCAAATGCATTTATACCACTGAACACTGTGTTGCTATCCTTTCATGTGATGCTTTTGCCCGTGACTGGCTCCTCTTCTCCTTTTTCATTCTTTTCAGACCATGTGACGTATTGGAGAGACGCCTATGGGCACCTGAAAATTAACACATAATGAGTCTCGTTCTGGGAGAACTGGTTGTAAAGTACAGTCCAAACTGATAGAAGCGGTCAGTCAAGGGAAATGACAAAAGTGACCGTTGTAGACAGTTGGCCGTTGTTCTAAGATGAGCACTTTTTAGATCGTTGGTCAGTTGGTAGTATTGCTAGGTCGTTACCCCACCCAGTCGTTTCGTAAACATAGTAATTTAAACAAACGCTTATTGCCGATAAAGTATAACATAAATTATTTCTAGTGAATACTTAATAGTTAATATCTTATTTATTGATTTAAATTCATACCTTTTTTCAAATGTATGAGTTTATCAACGATAATATTGTTGTTTACTCATGCATCTCTTTAATTCAGTAAATGCGACATTTCGTATTACGTTCATTGGAAGATATTTTTACCTAACGGTGGTCATGTGTCAATGACATCATGTCCGCAAAAGTTAAAGCGCATCGCTGTTATAAACCGAAAGTACGGCATAACGTTATCGTTCTCATGCAAATAATCAGAGTTTTAATATTTATTAGTACACAAACATCATTTTTATTAAACACAGCTAAGCACAATTAATCTTAAAATCATGGTCATACATCGGTTTTCGGGACTTTCCGATAACCAGTGGTGTTAGCTTCTCCCCTTGAAATTGAGAATAGCATTTGGATAACAGACGTTTTACGTGACAAGATGTCCGCTTCCATAAATGATGAAAGTTTGTTACAAAAGTTGCATTTCGATGCCCGTTGTGCCACTATAAACGATCACTAATCCTTGTATCATCTTCTTAAAATTACACACGCTAGCTAAGTGTTGCTGTTTACACCTTATCAGCGATCAAGATCTATTGATTTTGCCACGCGCTATTACTATGGCGTTATGACTGGGCCGCTGATTGCTACCAATACGCATTGTAATTGTTACTTGCACCAGTTTCATGCAATCAGAAATTAAATCTTCACTAAGTCGTTATTTGTTTTCTCGCAGCGGGCCGCTTTTATCATATCAAAGGCAGTTACAACAATCCGATTCTTAACCCGCATAATGGACGCACAATAGACGCTATGACGTCAAAGGTAAAAGACAACAACGCAGATTGATTTGTGAGTTTACTTTTCGCAACTCGAAACGACTGACTCGTGACCGCTGTTTTGAGTTCAAAAATGACTTTGGGAGAGAAATATACTGGCTGTTGGCTGTTATGGACGATTGACCGTTATTTCCAAGTGTAATATAGAGTGATTTTCGTCGGGGGGAGTCAAGACTGACCGTTGTCTGTAGTTGACCGTTATTTCGANGTTGGGATCAAACCCACAACCTCCCCTTCACAAGGCTGACATCATTTCTACTAAATGCATGATAGCGCCGCTCAGTTTGTTAAGGCATAAACTTTTGTTTCAAAGCAAGGGAGGCGACAACTGAGGTTTCAAAGCAAGTTAGGCAACTGATGTTTCAAAAAAAGGGATTGAACAACTGAGTTTTCAAAGCAAGGGATGCAACAACTGATGTTTCAAAGCAAGGGATGTTACAACTGATGTTTCAAAGCAAGCGAGGTTACAACTGATATTTCAAAGCAAGGGAGGAAACTAATGTTTCAAAGCAAGGGAGAAGACTGATGTTTCAAAGCAAGTGAGGAAACTAATGTTTCAAGAAAGGTAGGCAATTGATGTTTAAAAGCAAGGGAGGCAACTAGTGTTTCAAAGCAAGTGAGGAAACAACTGATGTTTCAAAGCAANAAAGCAAGGGAGGAAACTAATGTTTCAAAGCAAGGGAGAAGACTGATGTTTCAAAGCAAAGGAGGAAACTAATGTTTCAAGAAAGGGAGGCAATTGATGTTTAAATGCAATGGAGGCAACTCATGTTTCAAAGCAAGTGAGGAAACAACTGATGTTTCAAAGCAAGGGAGGCACTAATGTTCCAAAGCATGTGAGGTTATAACTGATGTTTCAAAACAAGTGAAGCATACCATAATCCATATCTGACAGGATGTCATAAGAGTGAGAAAGTTAATTTTCGGACGACTCCATTCCACTGTCACTTGTGTAGCCATTCCTGGAAATGGGACATACAAATATGAAAAAATATCCACATATTCATGAATAAATGCAATTCAAAAACATTTATTAAAACAGAAATTTGATTATTTCCATTTCGAATATGAATACCCCGTACAGCTTGTGAATATAGGAACATTGAATATTGCTTGAAACCTCATATATTTATAAAGACAGTGATAAGAAACATTTATCATAGGCGTTTGACTTAGAAATTCCTGATAATTGAAAATTATTAGAAGAGGTAACCACACCGGTATGGCCATCCACCATTTTAAGAAGCATCCTAACCATTTGTGATTTTCCCAATCACCATTTGACTATATTTTTTACATGTGCCATTTATATTTAATCATTCCCTTGTTCCATACCTGTTCTTGTCATTATCAAGGGTTATGATCATTTCACACATTCCGGTATAATCGCTTGTAATGAAGGAGTTTCTAATGTGGGAAATAAGAAAGGCCTTGTTATCCATCATAGCCATGGTGGAGGCTGGAAAGAACCTTCTGAAATATTAAAGAAAAAAAAAAGGGACATAATCAGAGGGGGTAATCATGTAACAAACAAAATGGCGACGTCCATGCCAAAACAGGTATTTTTCGCTATTTTATACCATTCATTTCTTTTATAAAAATGTTAAATGCCGCTCACTTTCCAACCATATTGGCAAGAAAGTCATTTGCGTATATTTCGTATTAATATTCGCTCTATATCTCAACTTTACTCGCTGCAAACATTTCATAGCGGGGTGACCTAATTACAGCTTCACTAAGAAAATTTGCAGCAAGTGAAGTCGAGATATAAAGCAAAAATACCCTTCTCTGCATGGACGTCGCCATCTTGTTTGTAATGTGATTATCCTCTCTGATAATGGAACATGCTTANCCCCCCCCCCCGTCTTTATCATAATGTTTTCAGACAACTTGAAAACGCTTGAAACATGAGATGCCTAAAACCAAATTTACTTGTCCAAAATGAAATAATTCATCACCTGGCATTTTAAAATGTGTAATTGGATCCAAACTCAGGGTTAAACACTAAAATATGTGAAATTAGTTTGCTCTACACACTTCATTTTATGTGGACTGACATGTAACCCAGAGTTCAGGGGAAAGATTATAACTATATATATTTTAACATATTTAATAAGTTCACCATAAGTAGCATACGTTAATTATACACCGATACTAAAGTACATCTTGAATGAAGAGATTCCGCAATCTGAAAATAATGATAATGCATTATTTAATAGAATGAATAATACACGATAAAACATGAATGCTAGTTCAATCTAGTGGCCATATTTACATTAACATAGCAGATATGGAAAAATACAATTTCACATAAAATGCATCTTCTATAAATATGAACATTACATAACATGCAGCATACAATTACACTACACAGAAATACATAAAACAGATAAAATTTACAATGAACATCATTACATAATCTCGTACACAACTCATACAGCTCACTTACCAAAATGTGGTTCTGAATACTATCTCTTCACTCACACAATCCAATCATGCCTCGTTCGTCCATTGGTGAAACTGTAAGTGGATTACGTGATACAGTGCAAACAAAGAATAGTGATAAAATGTTAAAGTAGAAACTATACCGACGTTCGAACACTACAACTTTAGGTCGAAAAATAAAAGAATTACCCGTATAAGAAATACGCGCAAACTGTGACAAATGAACCGAGCAAGTAGACAAATACTTGAACATACCTGTATAACAAAGAAGATAAAACTAACGAATTCTGAACGTGAAGTAAATGCCCGAAGACTACGTCTTCCCGCTCTGAACTCCGTGGTCAATGTGATTTGAACATCACTACACTCCTCGAGGATAACTCCTCGAGGATACCTACACT